>SKCR01042655.1:0-82100 GCA_019454045.1 Zanthoxylum bungeanum
TTAACGCAATCCCTGTGGGTTCGACACTCTAAACTCATTTATACTAAAACTTGACACCGTACACTTGTGGTATGATATAAAATATCACAATAGTTACACAGTGAACATATGAAGACTATGGAAGAACAATAGAGGATCTCCAAACTCAGGATAAAATTTTGTTTAAGTGAGTAATGTATCCAAATGTAGCAGCTGACATATGTAATAATGTAAAACCATGGCCACGGTGGGAGAATTCCTAATGAGGAAGTTATCGGATTACATATCATTATGAGTATGATCAACACTATGCCATTCGTTATTAGAGTAAACACATTTCATACTCTAAGTTACCGGTGGATACAAGTTTGAGCGATCGACCGTATCATATGAAAATGGTTTACAGATAAGTTTAGTCTATCTCATTTGGGGGTCATGATACATTGCTATGTGTCATTCACGGTCATTGGGATATGACAACCACATGATTGTATTCATTGGAGGATAGATTTTGGGTTTAATCTATCAAATCCAATTCAATGTCCAACTTGAGATAGAATGTAATGGGTCGCACAATAAGTATGTGTATCCAATTGATATTATGTAAGGTTAATGACTATAGCATATTTATATGTTCAGGAATCATTATAGATCTTATTGGTAAAAGAAACTGAGAGAAAAAAGGTGAAAGATTGATTCTTAATTTAGGCGAAATAATTTGGACAAAACGACTTATTGTTTCGACAAAATGACTAGCCAATTTGTCAAATCGGTTTCGAGTTTAACAGTAAATTGATTTCAAGACGTAAGCAAACCGGTTTTGGAAACCAACTTACCATTTTGTGTAAACTAATTTAGCTTAAAATGAAAATCTATCTACGAAATTAGGGTTTAAGTTTGCTATTCGTTTTGTCAAAACGAATAGTTGTTTTAACTCTTATATGATTTTTAATAAGAGAAAGCAAATTAATTTTTGTTACCAAGGTTCCCCAAAATTGTTAAAAATAATATTTGATATTGTAATATCAATAATGCTTCCTAAAAAAAAGTCTTGGTTTATTATGGATGTGACATCCCCCATTCGGAGATGCCACCGGTAGGGAATAGGCCGACCTATCCCCCTGAGCCTCTAACTCCCTGACTATGATCAACACCACTAATCTCATCTCAAAATACAAACTCATGCATTGGGTCCATGCGCAACTCAACAACATAGAATGTATATTAATATTTATAACTGTGAACTCAATGATACTTCTCTTTACAACTCTGTTCATGGACTCTTTTAGCACATACAATGACTTATACAATACTACTATCTGACAAGCAACTTTTTTTTGATACTAACTGTGCTGAACCTCTATACTTGACCTGGTGGACTCAAACACCTTAGTGACTGCCATCAGTATCCATCCTCTGGAGCTCGTCCTCCGGGTAATCCTGCCAAACAAAAACATTGGGAGTGGGGGGTTAGTTCATTTGAACGACCTAGTGAGTGGTCAGTTAGAAACGTAAACTGAAATACTTTATGAAAAATCCATTTTTCTGAATTCGAAACCATCTTTAGAAAACTGATCTTTTCTGAAATCCTTTTTGTATCTGAAAACCAATCTTTTTGTGTGAAAATTTTCTGTAAAACTCTTTCATAAAAACATTCTGCATAAAGTCTATCATAAAAATGCTCTTTTAAAACTCTTTTGTAAAACTGTTATATCTGTAAATCATATATCTAAAAGATCTGTGGAAAACCCTGACGCATGGGGCGTTACATATTGCCGTCCCCCCATACGCCTAACTAGTGGTCTAGGGGCGTTACGTATCGCCTTCCCCCAAGCAACTGAACTATAGCTAGGTGTGTAAATCCATGTCATTGGGCATTACATATCGTCATCCCCCAATGCATGCCACTATCATGTCCCTAAATCTCGGATCTAGGGGCGTTACATCTCGCCGTCCCCATAGCCCTGAAATCTAAGATCTATGGGCGTTAAGTATCGTCGTCCCCCTAGTCCTGCTCTATATGTGAACATGTTATATCAGTCAATTCCAATAATCCTCAATTCCATAAGACACATCTGAGGTGGGTTTTTCCCCATGCCTCCAAAAATCAATAAAATCATTCTTTTGCAGTCAAAACTTTCTAAAATATTTTCACTCATAATGTAGCTGAAGTAAACTTAGCTAACGCCCTAAGCGCCTAAAAGTAATCAACAAATAAGTAAATATCAATTTGAAAAAAAGGTCCACTCACTGATTCGGAACTTGCTGGTGACGCCTTGCGACAGTGGTGGAACCGCATCTCCTGGTGATAAAATAGAATTAACAAAATTTGTTAGTACAAAGGTTGCGAATTATAACCTTACTTAACAAAATTTATTCTCTATTCATGATAACTCATCCTCGCTATGTTACTAACATTTAAGGATGGTCTAATAATTTTTACTACGCTCGTTCGAGGATCTCACAAGCAACTTTGCAAAAGTCCATATTATGCCCTCTCACTGTTTCATTGTGCTTAATCGGAGTTAAATTTGGCGCTGAAAATTTAATAGAATACGCGTTTATGTGTCTATTTTATGTTGGATTTTACGGATCATGATTTCGTTTCTTAGAACTAAAGTTATTGACTGAAGTTCAGGGGTTGTGCAACTGGAAAACTGGGCATAGGGCAGCAGATAGCCCAACTTAAAAAATTCGGTCTGGTCTCATCTCAAATCCAAAATTTTTAAATTTTGGATATGGTACTACCTTATGTGTCTTGTTTACCCAGAAATTTACGCTTCTCAATTGGATATCACAAACTTGACTAACAAGAAAATCTTTACAGCCTGTTCCCAAAGCATCCTAACCCAATATCGTTACTTAACTTTCTTATTTCACCTTCTCATTTAATTCTTCCAATCCAATGACCCTCAACAGAATTTTCAGTATTATAAACACTCTCATAACCTATAAAACATGCTTAATTTCCTAATTTAATATGTAATTTTAGATTTTCAACTTAAACCAAAATAAAATCATATCAAACATCATTCCAAGCATACTTCATCATCAATTTTCATCAAAGCAACCAAAAACTCCCCCCTTAAGATCAAAATATTTTCGGTCAGCCCCCTACTCTTGGGGAAAAATTAGACATTTATAAAAGAAGCTCAATCCATGCTCAATGCTTGGAATGATGTTTGATATGAGAAAATGAAATAATTTGAAGTTATTTTGGGGACCAAATTCGTGCCCTATGGAGAAGAGAATATGATGAATAATGTTTTCTATTTATAGTGCAAATGATGATTTTTTTTTTCCAAATGAGTGGCCCAAAATTTACCACATCACCCAATTCAAGTTTATTCCTGAATTTTACTATAGCAGCCACATAGATCATGATTTTTTGACCTACTTCTAGTTCGACTTTAGAAACATATCCAATGTGGCAGTTAGAGGTCTCGGTCTTAGATTTCCGAAGATATAAAATTCATAAAAATCGGAGATCGTATGAAAAAGTTACGTCCCGAATACTAAGGGCTGTTTGGAGTGGAACATCGAACAAATCTCGTATCGAAACTGTGAAAAATTTGCCGAATGTCCAAAAGGTCATTTCATGAGCACATACATGCTTGAACATGATTAATATCATGTATTGCTCCACCTTTAGTATAGTATTCATTGGAATTTTCGGGGTATTATATTTTCCCCCCCTTAAATAGGATTCGTCATCGAATCCCTTCTAAGGTTGAACTCTCAGGTTTGTCTTGGATTGAGAACATCTATGTCTCTACTACTCTTATCTTCCTTAACTTCCTTTTTGTTTTTCTATTCAAGAACTTAGTATTATAACTTCTTGGAATCTCTTATTCTAGTATATTCTATTTGACCCTCATAGCTGAATACTTAACCCTTGGGAGTCCCTCCAGAAACCCTATTTCTTGTATGGGAAATGAAGTCCGTATACTATATATTGTCTATATCAAAGTATGAATCTTTTATGAAACATATCATTCATGAAATTTATCGATCTCTTATTCTACACTTCATGATATCCCGTAAAATATGCTAGAAGTATTCAATCTCTAAAGTCTGGACTTAGATTTCCCTCTTACTCCATCTTGTTCTATTCTTTAAAGATTTAACACTCTTAAGGCTTCTCTATAATGATATTTGTATTTCCTAAAGTTAGGTTTCTTCAGATTCTGTCTTAACTCTGGGATAAATATATACAAGAGTAATCTTTGTCGCTATTAAAAGTGATCGTACTTAATACTTCCTTAGCTCCAAATGCTCGATATGATTTTGGTGTTTTTCCTCTTAATTTGTCTATTTAACTCTTTCTATCTCTTTGCTACGTTTTACTACTATTTATTCCAGCCTTTATGTTCTCATGTCTCTATCTTCCTTTGGGGCTTAGGACCTGATAGTTTAGGATCAAGCTCTTTTTGCTCTAAGTTTACCACCACAGTTTTCTGATATCTCTTAACTCTAAGATATTAATTATGGGTAGATTTTCTGGAGGTCCTTCTTAATTGGCTAAAAACTCAGGAATAAGGTAGTTATATTAAGCCTAAATATATGTATACATATATTTAAATTGTATTCTTTACTATTAATATCGACGCTGGCGATTCAGTTTTGGCTAATGTTCATGCTCCTTTCGTACCTTTACATCATTGTTAGTATAATCCGGTTAACCATTTTTTACACTAACTTGTTCTTTTCGCCTGATTGCACTTTAGGATATTTCACTTTCAATTACTCCCATAGTCTTATCCTGTTAGGTGTTGTCCAGGTCTCGACACTGTCCGTATACTTAGTTTCCTTGACCCCATTTATCACGCCATCGATATTTTATTTCAGGTCATACCTGCCTTGTTCCTAACTAAGTTCATTGCGTAGGAAAATTATGGGGTATACTCATTACCTGTCTTTCATTTCCATTTCATAGAATTCCAGTCTTATTCCAATACTGAGAAACCTCATTGTTACGTACTTCTGTCATTACTTATCTAGTATCATTTTCTATTACCGTCTTACCTCGACAGTTCCACCTTCAAACCTTTTACTTAAAGTTCTTTTTGTCTTCTTTTTTGTTCTATTCTATACCTGAAACTTATGTGATCTATGCCTCTGTCTTCTTATCCGAAGGGTATTATCCTTTTAAATATCTCTTACTTTATCTCATAGGATACTATACTATACCTCAAATTCACTGGTATTTGGGAATATCGTCAGGATGAATATTGAAGTCCATCTTTACCGCTATTGTCTAACGAGGGTTGGGAGGGTGGGGGTTGATCCTGAAATATTTTTCAGTTGTGGTGGTCTCACTAGCTACCGTGCTGTAGCCGCACATGCGCTCATTTAAAATCCGAAGACTCTTTCATTTACATGTCTAATGTTCGGCTCTCATACTAAGGTACTATTGCAAGGAACTACCTGAATTATCTCATTCAACTTTATCCTTGATTGTTTTCCGTCTATTGATCACACTATCTTTTTACTGGGAACCTTCTTAAGGCTCACTCTCTCTCAAAATCCTACCATACTCCTTGTGTTACGGAGATATTTTATTTGGGATAAAATATTAATTAAAGAGAGAAAACGATTAATTTGGAATTAATCGATAAAATAATATATTCGATATATTATACGAAATTGGATTTCGACGCGGAATTGAAATTAGATTTTAATTCGGGCGAATGAGTTAATTTAGAATTAATTCGTTAGCGACGTGAGTAGTAATTTTACTAGGCATAATTATTTAATTACGACGCAACGGAAAATTCGTTAATTTGGAATTAGTGAACCCGAGCCCGGGAGTGTTTGTGGGCGCACTCGCATTTTGAATTCAAGTGCGGCCCACAAGTCACATAAAGCGTCAAATCACTAGTCAATCGATTGATGTGATGTCTAATCACTTTGAGTGATGTGACAACTTGTCATTGTGATTGATGGTGGTAGTTGGCAAAGCTTTAATGCTTTGACTTTAGGTAAATGAATTTTTGAAATTCAATATGTGTATTAGATACACATTTTTCAACCACCAACACAACACACTCACTCTCTCCCTCCTCTCATCTCTCTCGGCCTCAAGGCCATTTTCTTCTTCCTTTTCACTGCAATGCCGTGAGCCAAGGAGAAGCAATAGGAAATTTTGAGGCAAAATTTCTGGAGTGCTAGCAAGCTTTAGGAGTCTTGCGAAGGTGATAGGGAACCGCACCCGTGAGCATGGAATCATCATTCGAAAGCTTGGAGCTTGGAGATCCTTCCATGGCCGAAAAATGAGGAGCTCAAAATAGCCACTGCCGTGAGCCTTGGAGGAGAAAAGCTTGAAGTTTTGTTGTTCCTCGCATCGCTCAACCGATCATTGTGAGTATTCCGCAACTTCTTTGAGTATTCGCACATGAGTTTTTTTCCTTGAATTGATCCTTGGGACCTTAGAGAAACCCAACAATGGTATCAGAGCGAGGTTGAGCATGAAACTTGAACTTAGGGTTAAAATTGGGTAAATTAAATTTGAGCATGATTTGATAAAATTCTTTGATTGTGTATGCTTGAATGATGTTTAATTGAAGTTGGATTTGATCAATTTCATGAAAATTGATTTGGAACAATTTTCCCCAAATTGGTGAGGCTTGGCCGAATACTACTCATGCCCTAATGTCATGGTATTTTTTGTTTCTTTGATCATTGGATGACTTGAAACAATTGGGTAATGTTGATTTAAGATTCAATTGGATTGGATTTACAATTGGAGACAAAATACCCTAATTGCCGTGACCACTATGCATGGTAAATGAGTTGATTTTTGATTAAAATGTGTTGGACATGATTTGATGTTAATGAGCATAATTAATTGTACAAATTTTTGTTTTGGAAATGTTAATTTGGGTAATTAATTATGACATACACTTTAGGTTAATTAAGTTATGAAATTTGGAATTTGGTAATTTAATTAATTGGGCCTATTTTGGAAATTGGGCTTGTAATGTTGTAATTGGGCTTATGGGCTTGGTTGTAGCAAGATTGGTTTAGGCTAAATTGGTTGGATCCAATTGGGCCCAAAACCATATCCATAAAGTCCAATTATGACTTAATGGACCTTTATTTTAATTGGGCCTAATGGGCCTAAATTGGTTTCTTGGTAAATAAGGGTGATTCCTTAAATGGGATTTGGTATTTGGGTTTGACCCATATTGACCAAAAGTCCATGACTTAGAAATTAATTAAAAGCCCATTGGACTTTAAATTAAATTACCATTGGATGTTAATCGGGCTTTGAGACCCGTAACGATTAGATTTAGAATCTAAGTCGTAAAGGTTCGTTAATAAAGTGTAATATTTAATTTGGAATTAAATAAATGAATTAGTATTAAATGCAAATTAAATTGGATTTAATGTTGTAGTTTAATTTAATTCAAGAATTCGTACTTTGAGTACTTATTCGTAAAACGAGTTAGACTCGCGCAAAATCAAATTGTTGTTTGAACGTTGGATGGTCATTAATATTCAGATTAATTAATTGGATTAGATTGATTGATAACATGCTTGTGTGAATACTTGGTTGCGATGCATGAATAATGTATATCGGATGGATATTAAATGGGTGGGGCAATTTTGGAAATTGTTGTAATAAATTTAGAATTTATTAATTGGACCTGCGTGTCCAGCCTATTACCTCGTTACTATTTGTATTTCTCTTCTCACCTATTCCCCTCAATGTAAATGAGATTTCTTTAGAAGTGTTATGTAATCGGGTAGAAGTAATACATGTGCTAGCGGGAGAGAGGAAATGGAGAGATTTGTTCTAGGAACAATGTTTAAATATCCATCCGCATATCATTATAATATTTATTTATACGCGCCTTATTATGTGTTTAGAATGCATGTTTAAGGGTGTATGGTGATGAGACCTTAACAAAGATAATTAATTGGTTGCCAATTACACGCAAAAAACCCTCACAACATATTAAGCGTTTTTCCTTCCATTGAGTGATTCTTACTCAAGATCCAAGATTGCCATTGGTTTGTTGGCCAAAGTCAAGACTTTGTCCGTTGAGGAAGTGTTTGAATCATGAAGGCTTTGTTCCATATTGGTGTCTTGTCCAAGTTGTGATTTGTTGGCCAAAGTCAAGATCACTTCTTGGCTGAATGTTTTAATTACCCTAGGGTCTTGGTATATTTTTTCGTTGATCATTGGATGACTTGAAACGATTGGGAAATGTCGATTTAAAATTCAATTGGATTGAAAAACGAAATCGGACAAAATAACCCTTGAATGCCGAGAGCCTTATGGCATGTAATGAGTTGATTTTTTGATTCAAGAATGTTGGACATTAATTGAATAAAAGGATACATAATTAATTAGTTAAATTGTATTTTGGAAATATTAATTTGGGTAATTAATTGATGTATTACACTTAATTAATTGAATTATAGAATTTGGAATCTTAAAATTTGGTTAATTGGGCTTGATTTTGAATTGGGCTTGAAAGTGTTGTATTTGGGCATAATGGGCTTGGTTGGGCCAAGTTAGTTTAGGTAAATTGGATTGGATCCAAATTGGGCCTAAATCATTCCATTAAGTCCAAATATAACAAATGGGCTTTAAAAGTTTAATTGGGCCTTATGGGCCGAAATTGGTTTCTTGGCAAATGAGAGTGATTCCTTATTTGGGCTTGGTAATTGGGTTTGACCTATATTGTGTTGGATAATATGACCCATAGCGTCACTATTTGTACAGATAATGGTGTTGTTGTACAAATTAACTATGTTACAAGGAAATTGCACTCTCATCATTAGTGATTAGATCACCATAGATATATAAATGATGAGAGGTCCCTGTGATTAGTTCCTGGACTGAGAATGATATGAGACAGTATAAGTCCCCGAAGGATTAATCATTAAATATCCCTAGCCGGAGTATTATCGAGACTGGACATCGATAATGCGGAATAGGCTAGTATTGCACTTGTGCGCGTTGTGAGGGCACAACAACATAGTTCTCATATATATAAGTATCGGATACTTATGCAAGTGCGATAGGAGGTCGTGTTTCACCGATGGTACGGGAAACAGCTTCGCTCTGGATAGACCCCTCGGAATCCCATTGGTATTATGATATGTGTCTATGGAGGCCGAAATCAAGGTAGGTGTGTATAGTCTTAACCTGAGACTTACATCGCTAATACTTACGATAATCGATAGACTTTGGTCTTGGTGTGCAGGGCTTTAACCGGTTCTGTGTACACCACTTCTGGGTTATCAGAGAGTCGTAGTGTATTGGGTGTGATGTCGAGACGGAAGTATCACTTCAATCATAGTGGAGATGATGTCACGCAGGATACGGTACTAGTGCTCTTGAGTGATGCGCATCCAATCGGGATATTGTGACCAGGTCATGAATATCCGATTATAGAGACTATGTTACCAGACATCCGACATGTGCTTCGGACGGGGCAGACACTTATCCAGCCCCAGCCCTAGCACGTGACTATCCGATACTGGACCGATATACACAATACAATGGTATACTACGCTTGATACAGATCTTAATATTCTTAGATGAATATGACCGGAGAATTTGGTAGACATCGTGCTTTGCTAGGAGTCGACCTTGTCTCGTAAATCGGTAGAACGTAGTACTTGGTACGTACGTGATTCGGATACTCCGACGACCGTATTTACTGCCAACATCCGGGGATCTCATGGGTCGCTTCCCAAAGATTCACCGATGACGTATGACTCGCACTTTTAATTAATCTGGGATTAATTAGATGAGAGAGAAAATTAATCTGGGATTAATCGCGGAGATATTTTATCTGGGATAAAATATCATTTAAAGAGAGAGAACGATTAATTTGGAATTAATCGATTAATTAATATATTGATATATTAAATGAAATTGGATTTCGACGCGGAATTAAAATTAGATTTTAATTCGGGCAAACGAATTAATTTAGAATTAATTTGTTAGCGACGTGAATATTGATTTCGCTAGGCGTAATCATTTAATTACGACGCAACGGAAAATTCGTTAATTTGGAATTAGCGAACCCGAGCCCGGGATTGTTTGCGAGCGCATTCGCGTTTCGAATTCGAGTGCGGCACGCAAGTCAAATCAAGCGTCAAATCGCTAGTCGCATCAAGCGTCAAATCACTTGTCACTTTGAGTGATGTGACTTGACAAGATTGATTGATGTGATTGATGGTGATTGATGGAGTTGTTGAAACATTATGGCTTGACTTTTTCAAATTGGAAAAGTGATATATGGTTTATTATTTTGGAAATAAATGACACCTAATACACTTTACATTTTTTAACAACTCTCTCTCTCTCTTTACGTTTTGGAAAGCAACATTTTCTTTCTCTCTCACGCCCACTTGGGCGCCATTTTTTCTTCTTCTTTGAGGCAGTGAACTGCCGAGAGAATCAAAAGAAAAAGGAGGAAGCAAGTGGTTTTGTGGCAAAACAAGAGTGCTAGCACACTCCGAGATCAATGCGAAGGTGATAGGGAAGTCCCCCATGAGTCGGGAACCATTTCGGAAGCTTGGAGCTTGCAAAGATGGACCAAAAACGCATCAATGGAGGCCATGACAGTGAACTGCACGTGAGCAGTGGCAGTGGGCAGTGAGTGCGAATTTTGTTGCCCAAATCGTCTCTCAACCGCTCGATGTAAGTATTCCGCAACTTCGTCGTTGTATTCACTTGAGATTCATGCTTGTATTTTGATCTTGGGACACTTAGAAAACTCAACAATGGCATCAAGAGCTTGGGTTAAAAAGCATGAAAAAGTTAGGGCTAAAATTTGGGCAAACTTGATTTTGAGCATGATAAATTAAATTGGATGGATTTATATGCTTAATTGTGTTTGAATTGAAGATTGATTGGGTCAATTTGAAGAAAATTTGATTGGATCATTTTCCCCCAAATTCCCTCCTTGGCCGAAATTGTGATGTCTTTTAATGTCTTGGGATTTTTGATTTTTGACAATTGGATGTGTTGGAAATCATTCGGGATGATGATTTAACGACGATTGCGGAATCAATTGGATTGAATTCGAATCGGACGTAAAATCCCCAAATTGCCAAGTATGTCATGAACTTGAAATTGGGTAAAATGAATTGAGCATGCAATTATGAAATTGGATGATTAATTATGCTTAATACATGTTTAATTGATGATTGGTTGGATCAATTTGATTAAATATTGTTTGGAACAAATTTCCCCAATTTTGATGTGTGGCCGAATAGGAGTATGCCCTAATGTCTTGGAATTTTGTTTCGTTGATCATTGGATGACTTGAAACGATTAGAAGTGTTGATTTAATGTCGATTGTGTGTTTAATTGGATTGAAACCGAATCGGACATATAAATTCCCTTTTGGCCGAGACTTAAAGCAGCATGTAATGGGTTTGATTTTAATCAAAATGTGTTGGACATGTGATGATGATGAAATGAGCATGATTAATTGTATGAATTGATGTTTTAGAAATGTTAATTTGGGTGATTAATCATGATATACACTTTAGGTAATTAAATTGCGAAATTGGATTTGTGTAATTTAATTAATTGGGCTAATTTTGGAAATTGGACTTAATGTTGTAATTGGGCTTATTGGGCTTGTTTTACAAAGTTGGGTTTAGGCCAAATGGATTGGATCCAATTGGGCCCAAAACCGCATCCATAAAGCCCAAATGCGACTATTGGACCTTTAAAGTTTAATTGGGCCTAATGGGCCAAGATTGATTTCTAGGCTTATGGGTAACTCCCGGATTGGATTTTGGTTATTCGGTTTGACCCGAGTTGACCAAAAGTCCACGCCTTAAGAAATTAATTAAAAGCCCATTAGACTTTAATTAAATTAATATTGGATATTAATGGGCTTTGAGACCCGTAACGATTAAATTTGGAATTTAAGTCGTAAAGGTTCGTAATAAAGTGTGATATTTAATTTGGAATTAAATAAATGAATTAGTATTAAATGCATATTAAATTGGATTTAATTATGTAGTTTAATTTGATTCGAGAATTCGTACTTTAAGTACTTATTCGCAAAAACGAGTTTGACTCGAACAAAATCAAATCGTTGTTTGAACATTGGATGATCACTTAATTATCAGATTAATTAATTTGATTAGATTGATTGATAGCATGCTTATGTGAGTGAATACATGGTTGTGATGCATGAATAATGTATATCGGATGGATATTAGATGGGTGGGGCAATTTTAGAAATTGTTGTAATAAATTCGATTTATTAAATTGGACCTGCGTGTCCAGCCTTATCACCTTCATTCTCTTTGTATTCTCTTCTCACCTATTCCCCTCCATGTAAATGAGGTTTCTTTAGAAGTGTAGTGTAACGGGTAGAAGTAATACAAGTGCTAGCTTGAGTGAGAAAGGGAGAGATTTGATCTAGGATCAATGTTAAGTATCCATCCGCATATCATTATTATTTATTTTCATACTCGCTTTATTATGTATTTAGAATGCATGTTTAAGGGTGTATGATGATGAGACCTTAACAAAGATAATTAAATTGGTAGCCAATTTGCACACGAAAATCCCTCAATAAATATCAAGCGTTTATTTTCCTTCCATTGAGTGATTCTTGCTCAAGATCCGAGATTGGCAGGGGTTGTTGGCCAAAGTCAAGCCCTTGTCCGTCGAAGATGTGTTTTAATCACGAGGCTTTGTTCCATATCGGTGTCGTGTCCAAGTTGTGGTTTGTTGGCCAAAGTCAAGACCACTTCTTGTCCATCGACATTGATTACGAAGCTTCCATGTCAATGGGTCCGCGCTTGACTGGGATCACTAGGTTTGTTGTGCCAAAGCCAAGGCCTAGTTGATTCAGAGGAAAAAGGTTAGGGTATATATTCGATATATAGGCATATATTAGATATATGTTTGGGACTTGGATGTCCACCTACTGGATCTAGGAGTTGGATGAGATCCAATTGATCTTCGAGATCTACCTAGTTAATTATCATACAATTTGTTGGCCAAAGTCAAGATTGTGTGATACTTTAACGGGATCCTAGCCCACTAGGAAACACGGTTTCCCGAGTACTCGACAGAGGGTTAGAGGCTCGACGAAAAATAGTGGGAGGCAAGAATTGAATTTGCAATATTCGTTCAATTACTCGCTATACGCGCTCATTCAAATTATTTCGTCGTAATATTAAATGTTAGTTGGACTAATATTTAAATTGTTGTTTTAATAAACAGTTGGACTGTATTATACTTGATTATATATAATTGGATTATATTAATCAATATATTTGGATTAATTAATTTCAGTTTACAGTTGATTTTATAATTGGATTATAGTAATCAATGTAATTGAGGTTAATTAATTTGGATTATATTTGATTATATAGTTGGACTATTATAATCATTATAATATATATAGTACCAATAATCGTTGATTAAATAGTTGGACTATTGTAATCAAGATAAAAATGAAAAGTTGAATATTTAAATGATTTAATTTTCATTGGGAATTAATAATAGGTTACTTTATTGGATAAAATAACTTATTATATCTAAGCCCAAAATTAAGCAAATAAGTAGAGCATAAAATCTTTGGAAGATTTATGTGATGATGACTTTAGTGCTTAATTTAATATACTTGACAATAAATCTATTTTAAAGTCAAAGTTTGCAATTGGGCAAGTTGCACAAGGTGCACATCATTTCGATATTCTAAAACCCAAGGCTTACCAAAGGTTTGTGAAATATTGAAAAGATAATTAACATATCCCAAAGTGACTACCATTTGGATATGGAAGACACGAAGGAATTAAAGAAAGGGCGAGGCTCTAACTTTAAAAATATTTGTCAAAGTTATGTTCACTACTAGTATTGAAATTGGATTTTAAATACTTAGTGTGGTACATAAAATATATGTATTGATGTTCAGAATCCGCTATGAGCTGGATACTGACTTCAAGCCGAGATTCTCTGCGAATCGGAAACGGGACGAAAGTCGCTGTTTCGACCGTAGATACCTAAGTTTAGGAACTACCCTTGGGTATGTACTTAAATTAGGAAATGTTATTATGTAACTAGTTTGACTAGAGACATTATCTCTATATCAGTGTTTAATCCGATGCGGATAAAACCTTTATATTCTAGAACACTAAGTGTTTCATTATATAAAGATGATACTGAGATAAATACATTAGATGTAAATAACAGAATTTATATTTTGAATATAAATAAAATCTCAAACATATAAAATGACAAATAAATAGCTCAAATTGATTTGATCAATAGAGACTTATTTGTGGTATTGTTGTCTAGGACACAATTAAACAAGACTCGTATATCCACACTTTTGAAGAGTGGGTACTAGGACTGATTTGACTATTCAAATAAGGTCTGCGAATCTAGTTTATTAGGTAAAACTACCTAAAATACTATTTACTTGGTAATAGTAAAAGGGCCACCGATCTGTTAGCCCTATTCATGGTGAAGTAAGTGGGCCCATATCTAGCTAAGCTAGATGTGAACATGAATATTTCGTGACCTTAACGGATGTGGCATCACGTTGTGGTTATGTGTTTCTTTTGAAGAACACAGATCGGAAACTATTGAAGTTTCGACACGAAGTAAATAAACAGATCGGCTATAGTATTATTCCGCCACGATAAGACCGTAATGGAAAATACTTAAGCAGTAAGTTTCATACGTAAATGAAAGAGTACGGTATTCTTTCATATGAGGACTCCTCCCGAGACACGTCAGTTAGACGGTGTGTCTGTGTCCGAACTAAAACCGAATTTTGTTGGACATGATAAGGTTTATCACGAGTCGCTCTGAGCTACTGTTTCCTTCAATAGGATATGTATTAACAGTGCAAAACTTATTTAGAATAAGGTTCCATATAAATCTGTTTGACAGATATCATATAGGATATGAACAGGAAAGAAACGGGGTTTCTCATTCCTGATAATTTGGGTATGCCAGGCATAACGTTTGGATGATACCAAACTAAAGACCCAAATTGGATAAGTGCCAATATAGGTTATCCTAAGGGAAACCTTAAAATAGTACTTGTAAATCT
Organism: Zanthoxylum bungeanum; assembly: GCA_019454045.1. Classification (NCBI taxonomy): domain Eukaryota; kingdom Viridiplantae; phylum Streptophyta; class Magnoliopsida; order Sapindales; family Rutaceae; genus Zanthoxylum; species Zanthoxylum bungeanum. The sequence continues at coordinate 15,042 of SKCR01042655.1, forward strand.
CACATGAGAACAATGTGATTGTTGCTCACCATGCGGTTTTCCTGAGAGGAATACCGATATGCAGTGGTCAGTGGGAGGATAGTGATACTCGATGAAATCAGAGTAATACTGTTCAAGGCACGAAGTCCTTAATGGAACACAAATAGTTCATCTATGATGAATCTATACCATTAATCTTCAAATACACAAGAAACTAGTAGATCAGATAGAGTCAGAAAACAACCTAGGGTATGGGTTTCTGATCTCACCCCATAAAGATGTCAATCTTATGGAGGTGTACCATCCGACTACGTTATGAGGAAGTGATACGAGGTATCGACTCCCTGTTATGGCAAAGTGCCATGAGTCCGAAATGGATTCCATGTATAACAACTATGTTTGGATACTAGTTGTTGTACCACAAGGCATTGTGCCTATTGGTACTAAAGTCTTCAAGGAAGACATACATGGAAGGCAACATACCAACGTACAAAGCTGGGCTTTTGACGGAAAGGTATCGTTATCAACATTGTGTTAATAACGGTTCAACCTTTTACCTGTTGCCATGGTAAATCCATTTTGAAGATGCTTGAAGATAACTGTATATTTCATTTATGAAATGTGTCAGTTATAGATCAAAATCGCTTTCCTGAAAAGGAAACCTTTTGGAGGATGTTTACAACATCCTGACGATTTTGTATAACCGACAAACAAGGTTTGCGGGTTATTCGATCCATGTTTGGATTAATGCAAGCATAAGGTTCTTGGAACTGTCGTTTTGAAATAATCATAATGGTTTATGATTTGACTCAAAACGAAATAATTCTTGTGTATATAAGGAGGTTAGTGGGAGAGCGCACTGACAGTGAAATTCCCATAAAGCTATTGTTGAAAGCTTGGCTTTCAATAGAAATTCTCCGTAGAATTCTGGGGAGTAACAACCTTTATTCAAGGAATAAAGATCTACTGGGATAGATTTGGAGTTGTTAACACTCTCTGGGAAATTGTACATTTAAAATGTACTTGATAGGGTGTCTCATACGCTTCGAGCATATGGAGTCACGATCAGGTCAATCCAAGTGATAGTCACTGGATTAAAGATTAAGAACATCTATTAGTATCTCAGAGAACTAAAGATGTTGTCTTAAACTATGGAGAAGGAGAACTTGAAGTGACTGGGATCACTGCTGCAAGTTTCCAAACAGTTAAATACTGTGGTACTATAAAGTTTGAATAACGGAACACTGAGCTGGAAATATTCCGAGCAAGATAACTGTTGCCGAATAAACAACAAATGCGGATTATTGCTGCAGCTGAGGCAGCAATAGAAGCCATTTGGATCGATAATAAATCTAATTAGATTAGATATAGTTCTGTTAGCGGCTGAGCTAGGCGTCAGCACAGGCTAAAGAATTAATGGTCTCATCGACGATCCAGATATATACTTCTATATCATCTGATTCGTTCGGATCATACATCGTGGCGATGTGATGATCGTATAAATCGCGTCAAACGATAATCAAACAAATCCGCTGACGAAAACCTTTCCTCAGCAATTTGAGCGAACCGTACATAGTTCGGGTGTGGGACACTTGAGTGACTGGCTATGTGCCAAGTGGGAGATTGTTGGATAATATGACCCATAGCGTCACTATTTGTACAGATCATGGTGTTGTTGTACAAATTAACTATGTGACAAGGAAATTGCACTCTCATCATTAGTGATTAGATCACCATAGATATATAAATGATGAGAGGTCCCTGTGATTAGTTCCTGGACTGAGAATGATATGAGACAGTATCAGTCCCCGAAGGATTAATCATTAAATATCCCTAGCCGGAGTATTATCGAGACTGGACATCGATAATGCGGAATAGGCTAGTATTGCACTTGTGCGCGTTGTGAGGGCACAACGGCATAGTTCTCATATATATAAGTATCGGATACTTATGCAAGTGCGATAGGAGGTCGTGTTTCACCGATGGTACGGGAAACAGCTTCGCTCTGGATAGACCCCTCGGAATCCCATTGGTATTATGACTATGTGTCTATGGGAGGCCGAAATCAAGGTAGGTGTGTATAGTCTTAACCTGAGACTTACATCGCTAATACTTACGATAATCGATAGACTTTGGTCTTGGTGTGCAGGGCTTTAACCGGTTCTGTGTACACCACTTCTGGGTTTATCAGAGAGTCGTAGTGTATTGGGTGTGATGTCAAGACGGAAGTATCACTTCAGTCATAGTGGAGATGATGTCACGCAGGATACGGTACTAGTGCTCTTGAGTGATGCGCATCCAATCGGGATATTGTGACCAGGTCATGAATATCCGATTATAGAGACTATGTTACCAGACATCCGACATGTGCTTCGGACGGGGCAGACACTTATCCAGCCCCAGCCCTAGCACGTGACTATCCGATACTGGACCGATATACACAATACAATGGTATACTACGCTTGATACAGATCTTAATATTCTTAGATGAATATGACCGGAGAATTTGGTAGACATCGTGCTTTGCTAGGAGTCGACCTTGTCTCGTAAATCGGTAGAACGTAGTACTTGGTACGTACGTGATTCGGATACTCCGACGACCGTATTTACTGCCAACATATCCGGGGATCTCATGGGTCGCTTCCCAAAGATTCACCGATGACGTATGACTCGCACTTTTAATTAATCTGGGATTAATTAGATGAGAGAGAAAATTAATCTGGGATTAATCGCGGAGATATTTTATCTGGGATAAAATATCATTTAAAGAGAGAGAACGATTAATTTGGAATTAATCGATTAATTAATATATTTGATATATTAAATGAAATTGGATTTCGACGCGGAATTAAAATTAGATTTTAATTCGGGCAAACGAATTAATTTAGAATTAATTCGTTAGCGACGTGAATAGTGATTTCGCTAGGCGTAATCATTTAATTACGACGCAACGGAAAATTCGTTAATTTGGAATTAGCGAACCCGAGCCCGGGATTGTTTGCGAGCGCATTCGCGTTTCGAATTCGAGTGCGGCACGCAAGTCAAATCAAGCGTCAAATCGCTAGTCGCATCAAGCGTCAAATCACTTGTCACTTTGAGTGATGTGACTTGACAAGATTGATTGATGTGATTGATGGTGATTGATGGAAGTTGTTGAAACATTATGTGCTTGACTTTTTCAAATGAAAAGTGATATATGGTTTATTATTTTGGAAAAAATGACACTAATACACTTTACATTTTTTAACAACTCTCTCTCTCTCTTTACGTTTTGGAAGCAACTTTTCTTTCTCTCTCACGCCCATTTGGGCGCCATTTTTTCTTCTCTTGAGGCAGTGAACTGCCGAGAGAAATCAAAGAAAAAGGAGGGAAGCAAGTGGTTTTGTGGCAAAACAAGAGTGCTAGCACACTCCGGGATCAATGCGAAGGTGATAGGGAAGTCCCCCATGAGTCGGGAACCATTTCGGAAGCTTGGAGCTTGCAAAGATGGACCAAAAAACGCATCAATGGAGGCCATGACAGTGAACTGTACGTGAGCAGTGGCAGTGGGCAGCAGTGAGTGCGAATTTTGTTGCCCAAATCGTCTCTCAACCGCTCGATGTAAGTATTCCGCAACTTCGTCGTTGTATTCACTTGTGATTCATGCTTGTATTTTGATCTTGGGACACTTAGAAAACTCAACATATTGACCAAAGCCCATGCCTTATGAAATCAATTGAAAGCCCATCGAACTTTAATTAACCGAAATGGATGTTTAGTTTGGGCTTGAGACCCATTAGATAGATTTGGGAATCTAAGTCGTTAAAGACATTAAAAGTGTAGTTATTTAATTTGGAATTAAATAAATGATTTATTATTGAAAAAAATTAAATTAGATTAACGAGTAGTTCGATATAATTCAAGGAATTCGTACTTTGAGTACTATTCTCAAACGAGTTGGGACTCGCGCAAAAATCAAAATGTGTTTGAACATGGATGATCACATATTCAAAGACTAATTAATTGGATTAGATTGGTTGAATTGCATGCTATGAATGAATATATGGATTGTGTTGAAAATGAATAGCATATATCGGATGAATATTAGAAGGGAAAGGGCAATTTTAGAAATTATGTAAATTTGGAATTTATAAATTGGACCTACTTGTTCAGCCTTATCTCTCATTATTTCTTTGTATTCTCTTCTCACCTAATTCCCCTCAATGTAATGAGGTTTCTATTATTGTATTAAGTAATTGGGTAGAAGTAGAATAGTGCTAGCCGGGGAGAGGAAATGGAGTGATTTGTTCTAGGAATAAGTTGTTAAATATCCATCCGCATATCGTTATTAATTTACTTTCGCGCCTTATTATATGTTTAGAATTCATGTTTAAGGGTGTATGATGATGAGACCTAACAAAGATAATAAATTGGTTGCCAATTTACGCGAAAATCCCTCCAAACATATTAAGCGTTTTCCTTCCATTGAGTGATTCTTACTCAAGATCCAAAATTGGCATTGGTTGTGGCCAAAGTCAAGAACTTTGTCAATTGCAGATGTGTTTGAATCATGAAGGCTTTGTTCCTATCAGTGTCTTGTCCAAGTTGTGATTTGTTGGCCAAAGTCAAGATCACTTCTTGTCCATCGACATTGATACGAAGCTTTCCAAGGTCAATGGGTCTCGCTTAACTGGAATCATTAAGCTTGTTGTGCCAAAGCCAAGGCTTAGTTGATTCTGAGGAAAAGGTTAGGAAAATATATGGATATATTGGCATATATATTGTATATATGTTTCGGACTTGGATGTCCACCTACCGGATCTAGGAATTGGATGAGATCCAATTGATCTTCGAGATCTACCTAGTTAAATATCATACAGCTTGTTGGCCAAAGTCAAGGTTGTGCGTTATTTAACGGGATCCTAGCCCACTAGGAAACTGGGTTCCCGAGTACTCGACAGAGGGTTAGACTTAAACATGGCGTTATCCCACTAGGGTTAGCCCACTAGGATCAGTCCCAGAGGGGACTGTTGCCAGTGTCACATGGCGTCACTCTATCTAAGGACATGTGTCCTAAAACTCAAGATGAGAGAGACAGCATGAGTCGGATACCGTTCGCCTCGGCAGTCGGATCGATCATGTATGCCATGATATGTACGCGACCTGATGTCTCCTATGTTTTGAGCATGTGTAGTCGCTATCAGGCCGATCCAGGTGAAGATCACTGGATGGTGGTTAAGAATATCCTTAAGTATCGTAGACGAACTAAGGATGCTTTCTTAATCTATGGAGATGGAGAACTTGAGGTAACTGGGTATACCAATGCAAGTTTCCAAACCGATAAAGACGACTGCAAGTCGCAATCCGGGTACATATTTTGTTTGAATAACGGAGCAGTGAGCTGGAAATCTTCCAAGCAAGAGACTGTTGCCGATTCAACAACAGAAGCGGAGTATATCGCTGCAGCTGAAGCAGCAAAAGAGGCAGTTTGGATCCAAAAATTCCTAATTGGATTAGGAGTAATTTCGTTAGCAGCTGAGCCCGTTCCATTGTATTGTGACAATAACGGGGCTATAGCGCAGGCTAAGGAACCGCGGTCTCATCAACGATCCAAGCATGTTCTTCGACGTTTCCATCTGATTCGTGAGATCATACATCGTGGCGATGTGAAGATCGAGAAGGTCGCATCAGAGGACAACATTGCAGATCCACTGACGAAAGCCATTCCTCAGCAAAAGTTTGAGCGACATGTACATAGTTCAGGTGTTAGATGCTTGAGTGACTGGCTATAGGCCAAGTGGGAGATTGTTGGACAATTATGACCCATAGCGTCACTATTTGTAAAAGACATTGTGTTTTTGTACAAATTAATTATGTAGCAATGGAAATTGCCTTTTATCATTTCGTAATTAGATTACTTAAATGTGTGAATGATGAAAGTCAATATGATTAGTTCCGGATTGATAAGATATGAGACAGTATCAATCCATAAAGGTTTAATCATTAAATATCCCTAGTCGTAGTATTATCGAGACTGGACATCGATAATGCGAAATATACTAGTATTGCACTTGTGAGTGTTATGGAAGCGTAACAGAATAATTCTCATGTATTTAAGTATTGGATACTTATACAAGTGTGATAGGAGGTTGTGTTTTACCGATGGTACGGAAAACAGCTTCGATCTGGATAGACCCCGCGGAATCCCATTGGTAGTATGACTGTGTGTCTATGGGAATCTGCATCAGGGTAGGTGTATTTGGTCTGAACCTGAGACTTGCATCGTTAGTACTTGCGACAATCAATACGCTTTGGTTTTGGTCGTCCAGGACTTTAACAGGTTCTGTGTACGCCTCTTCTGGGTTTATTGAGAATCGTATTGTATTGGATGTGATGTCAAGACGGAAGTATCACTTCGGTCATATGGAGATGATGGTCACGCAGGGATACAAAACTCGTTCTCTAAGGGTTGCAACTATCGGGATAATTGTATCACTATTTAGTTTAAATCATGCTTAAGATACTGGATCACATGTGACGGGCCTTGCATGTGACATCCGATACTGGATCGCTATACGCAATACTACGTATACTATGTCTGATATAGATCGTATATTCCATTAAGAATATTTCTGGAGAATTGGGTAGGCATGGCGCTTTGCTAGAAGCCAACCTTGTCTCGTAAATCAGTAAAAACGTAGTACTTGGTACGTACGTGTTCGGATAGTCCAACGACCGGATTTACTGCCAACATATCTATGGATCTCTTGGGTCACTTCCCGAAGATTCACCGATGACGTATGATTCGAGCATAATTAATCTAAAAATCAATTGGGAACTTATCGTTTCTAAGATTTCATCTTAAAGCAAACAACAAAATTCATTATTAGACCTATGTTTTACTATCTATGACTAATTTTTTTTAAATATAGCAGGAACTGTTATGAGTGGTAAATGTATCACTATTTCCCACTCATTTGACCTAATATTTTGTATATTTTCTTGAGTTTTGTGAAGATTTTGATGTTTTTTTGTGTTATTTTGTAGATAAATAAAGTTTCAGGATTCTCTGTAGGTGATTTGGGGCCAAAATAGTGAAAAACGGATAAAAGGGCATTTTCATCATTCCTCGCGTCGGGACGCACAAGCCCTTGGCGTCGCGATGCCTAACATGCGTCTAACCGTGCTAACGTGCGTCGGGTCCACATGTCAGAATCTGAGAAGTTTGACTTTGCTAACATGCGTCATGCCACGTGTCAACATCACAGCGATCTGCTAACGTACGCCGTGCCACGTGTCATCATCCTACGGTGCCGACAATCACCATCACCACGTGTCACTCCATGTGTCTACCACGTCATCTTCCACATCACCGGTTGACCGAGTCAAAGTGCCACGTCATCGCCACGTCATCATCAACCAATGATAGCGTGCCAGATGTCACAATCCTACGGTGCCGACAATCCCTTTCGCGTGTCACCACGTCAGTGCAATTATTGAATCAAATTATCCACAATCGCCACATCAGCAGATAAGAATATGAACCGGTCAATCACGTGTTGAAACGTCATCGCGTCGCGACGCAGGAAGATCAGCCAGAACTGGAAAACTAAGGAATGACATCACATCCTTTGTACAACAAGACTCAGAAACTCTCTACGAAGCTTGGGAAAGGTAGTAAGATTTGCTCCGGAAATGTCCTTACCATGAGATTCCAAAATGGCTTCAAGTCAAAACTTTCTATAATGGACTTTCTGGACTGATGAGAACCACAATTGATGCTGTTGCTGGAGGAGCTTTGATGGCAAAAGGAGAAGATCAAGCCTAGGACCTAATCGAAGAAATAGCCAACAACAATTCCTTGTGGCCAACAGAAATGAGCATGATCCAAAGAATTGCAGGAATTTATGAAGTTGGAGCCAATACAGCAGTCAGTGCCAAGCTGGATCAGATATGCAAATTCATGGAGACTCTCAGCACTCAAAGCAACATTGGATCCACAAGTTCACCATATGGAGGAGCACCAGAACCAAACCAACTTGAAGAAATGGTGAATTATGTCAACAATTTCAACAGACAGGGGAACAATACCTATTCCAACACCTACAACCTAGGGTGGAGGAATCATCCCAATATTTCATGGAGCAATAATTCAAGGCAAAAGAACAATCCACCACCTGGATTCCAGCAACATAACAAAGGCCAGGAGCAGGCAAATGAACCAGGAATAGCAGAAGTGCTGGCTCAGTTAAAAAAGTACGATGCTATGTTTCAAAACCAATCTGCTTCCATCAAAGCACTGGAGAATCAAATCGGACAAATGGCTAATGCTCAGAGTTACAGACCGCCAGGTAATCTTCCTAGCAATACAGAATCAAATCCAAGGAACCGAGGGAAGAAGCAATGTCAAGCCATTAATTTGAAAAGCGGTACTGAAATCAACAAAGATGTTGGAATCAAGGTATCCAAATAAGAAGTTCCAAAAGAAGCAGAGCAACAGATGGAGGAAAAAGAAGCAAAGGAAAAAGAACCAGAAAGAATCACTCCAACTCCACATTTTCCACATCGACTTCAGAAAAACAAAATGGACAAGCAGTTTGCTCGATTCCTGGAGGTGTTCAAAAAGCTGCACATCAACATCCCATTTGCAGAAGCATTGGAAGAAATGCCCAGTTATGTCAAATTTATGAAAGACATTCTTTCACAAAAACGGAGATTATGAGACTACGAGACATTAGCATTAACGGAAGAATGTAGCGCCATCATTCAGAGGAAACTTCCCCTGAAGTTGAAAGATCCTGGCAGTTTCACTGTCCCATGCACCATTGGAAAATATTACATCGGTAAGGCTTTATGTGATTTAGGAGCTAGTGTTAACTTGATGCCTTTTTCTATTTACAGGAAACTACAGATTGGAGAAGCAATGCCTACCTCAGTCTCGTTGCAACTTGCTGATCGAACACTAGCATTTCCAAGAGGTGTTGTTGAAGATATGCTGGTCAAAGTTGACAAACTCATTCTCCCAGCAGATTTCATCATCCTTGACATGGAAGAAGACAAAGAAGTACCTATCATTCTTGGGAGACCATTCTTGGCTCAGGTAAAATTGTGATTGATGTGCAAAAAGGAGAACTGACCATGAAAGTGTAGGACCAAGAGGTTGCCTTTAATGTTTTCAAAGCCATGAAATTCCCGAGCGGTGAAAAGGAAGAAGTGAAAAGGAAGAAGAATGCTTCAAAGTTGATGTTGTTGATAGTATCGTTCAGGATACTGAGCCAAATCCACAGATACACTTGAAGCTTGCATCACCAACATGACTGACAATGAGCTAGATGCTGAAATCCTGGAATGTATCAACTACTTGACAAACCATCCATCCGATTCAACAATCAACACCACCAGTTGAAAGCTTGGAATGCCTAAGGAAGCATCAGATAGAAAACAAGCCTTCGATTGAAGAACCACCACACCTGGAGCAGTCCTTCCGTTGCAAGTACTTATGAGCACCATCTCAGGTATGCATTTCTGGAAACTCTTGAATTACCTGTTATTATTTTCTTCTTCACTAAATTGGAGCATGAAGAAAAGTACACGAGGGATTACGGAGAGCACAAAAGAGCAATTGGCTAGACTATAGCAGACATTCTCTATTCATCTCGAGGCATAGCCACAATTTACATGCACAATAATTGATGAATGATGACGTACAAAACCAATAGGGGAGCATCAATGGAGACTCAATCAATATAAGGATAGTGTGAAGATGAAGAAAGAAATCATCAAATGGTTGGATGCTGGCCATCATTTACCCCATCTCAGACAGTAGTGGGGTAAGTCCTAGGGTTGGACATTTACTATGACCCATAGCGTCACTATTTGCACAGATCATTGTGTTGTTGTAGCAAATTAACTATGTGACAAAGAAATTGCACTCTCTCATCATTGTGATTAGATCACCATAGATATATAAATGAAGAGAAGAGAGGTCCTATGATTAGTACCTGGACTGAGAATGATATGAGACAGTATCAGTCCCCGAAGGTTTAATCATTGAATATCCCTAGCCGTAGTATTATCGAGACTGGACATCGATAATGCGGAATAGGCTAGTATTGCACTTGTGCGCGTTTGTGAGGGCACAACGGCATAGTTCTCATATATATAAGTATTGGATACTTATGCAAGTGCGATAGGAGGTCGTGTTTCACCGATGGTACGGGAAACAGCTTCGCTCTGGATAGACCCCTCGGAATCCCATTGGTATTATGACTATGTGTCTATGGGAGGCCGAAATCGAGGTAGGTGTGTATAGTCTTAACCTGAGACTTGCATCGCTAATACTTACGATAATCGATAGACTTTGGTCTTGGTGGTAGGGGCTTTAAACGGTTCTGTGTACACCACTTCTGGGTTTATCAGAGAGTCGTAGTGTATTGGTGTGTGATGTCAAGACGGAAGTGTCACTTCAGTCATATTGGAGTTGATGTCACGCAGGATACGGTACTAGTGCTCTTGAGTGTTGCGCAACCAATCGGGATATTGTGACCAGGTCATGTATATCCGATTATAGAGACTATGTTACCAGACATCCGACATGTGTTTCGGACGGGGCAGACACTTATCCAGCCCCAGCCCTAGCACGTGATTATCCGATACTGGCCGATATACACAATACTACGGTATACTACGCTTGATACAGATCTTAATATTCTTATGAGAATATGTCCGAGAATTGGGAAGACTTGGTGCTTTGCTAGGAGTCGACCTTGTCTCGTAAATCGGTAGAACGTAGTACTTGGTACGTACGTGATTCGGATACACCGACGACCGTATTTACTGCCAACATATCCGGGGATCTCATGGGTCGCTTCCCAAAGATTCACCGATGACGTATGACTCGCACTTATATTAATCTGGGATTAATATGATGAGAGAGAGAATTAATCTGGGATTAATTTCGGAGACATTTTATCTAGGATAAAATATCAATTGAAGAGAGAGAACATTGATTTGGAATTAATCGAGGAATTAATATATTTGATATATTAAACGAAATTAGATTTCGACGCGGATTAAAATTAGATTTTAATTCGGGCGAGCGAATTAATTTAGAATTAATTCGTTAGCGACGTGAATAATAATTCCGCTAGGCGTAATTATTTAATTCTCGTCGCGACGGAAATTAGTTAATTCGGAATTAGCGAATTTGGGCCCGAAAGTGTTTGCGGACACATTCGTATTTTGAAACGGGTGGAATCCGCAAATCACATCGCGATATCTCATTACTTGACACGAATAGATGATGGATGTATCTAGTCACCTTTGAGGGATGATACATTGTCTCTATTCTCAAAGAGAGGTAATGATGGCATATAATGAATTTTAAAAAAGGTGATGTGTTGTTTGGGAATTAAAACCCAAATGTGTTTGAAATGAATTTCAAATGAAATTCAAATGCATTTGATGCAATAAGTAAAACACAAAACCGTATACACCAACTCTTGACTTCCCTCCTCTCTCTCCTCTTCTTCTTCTCCCCTCTCTCACGACATTTTCTGGTTTTGCAAAGGCAGTGAACTGCCGAACAAGATAAAAGAAAATGGAGGGAAGCAAGTGTGTTTTGTGGCAAAACAAGAGTGCTAGCACACTCCGGGTTCAATGCGAAGGTGATAAGGGAAGTATACCCATGAGCAAGGAACGTTTTGATGAAGCTTGGAGCTCGTTTTTCTTGATCAAAATGGAGCAAAACAGAAGCACAAAACCGAATCTGCAGTGAGCTGTGACAGTGGACTGCTCACGCCCAAACCAGTGAAGAATCAGTTCGTTTTTGTTGCCAAATCGCATCTCCACCGCTCGATGTAAGTATTCCGCACTTAAATCGTTGTATTCGCTTATGATTCATGCTTGAGTTTTGATCTTGGGACCTCTAGAAACTCCAACAATGGCATCAAGAGCTTAGGTTAAAAGCATGAAAAATGTTAGGGCTAAAATTTGGGCAAACTTGAATTTGAGCATGATAAATGAAATTGGATGGATTTGTATGCTTAATTGTGTTTGTATTGAAGATTGATTATGTCAATTTGAAGAAAATATGATTGGATCAATTTTTCCCCAAATTGCTACCTTGGCCGAAAATTGATATTGATTTTATGTCTTGGGATTTTTGATTTTTGACAATTGGAAGTGTTGGAAATCATTCGGGATGATGATTTAACGTCAATTGCGGAATCAATTGGATTGAATTCGATTTGGACGAAAAATCCCCAAATTGCCAAGTATGTCATGCATGAAACTTTAAATTGGGTAAAATTGATTTAAGCATGCAATTATGAAATTGGATGATTAAGTATGCTTAATACATGTTTAATTGATGATTGGTTGGATCAATTTGATTAAATATTGTTTGGAACAAATTTCCCCAATTTTGAAAGTATGTCATGAAACTTGAAATTGGGTAAAATTGATTTAAGCATGCAATTATGAAATTGGATGATTAAGTATGCTTAATACATGTTTAATTGATGATTGGTTGGATCAATTTGATTAAATATTGTTTGGAACAAATTTCCCCAATTTTGATGTGTTGGCCGAGAGTTATGCCCCTTTGTGTTCTTGGTGAATTTTGATTTTTTGAAACATTGGATGTGTTGAAAATCATTAGGGTATATTGATTTAATGTCGAATTGGGTTTAATTGGATTGAAACAAATCGGACATGTAATTAACCTTATTGCCAAGAATAAAGTAAAGCATGTAATGGGTTTGATTTTAATCTTAATGTGTTGGACATGTGATGATGAAATTGAGTATGATTAATTGGACTAATTTAGTGTTTTGGAAATGTTGATTTAGTTGATTAGTATTATATGTAATGCACTTTAAGTAATTAAATTGTTAAATTGGATTTATGTAATTTAATTATTTGAGGCCTTAAATTGGATTTGGGCTTCTAATGTTGTAATTGGGCCTATTGGGCTTGATTTTATCAAGTTGGGTTGGGGCAAATGGATTGGATCCAATTGGGCCCAAAACCTTAACCATAAAGCCCAAATGCAACTAATGGACCTTTGTAATTTAATTGGGCCTAATGGGCCAAAATTAATTTAAAGGCTTATGGGGTAAATCCCGGATTGGACTTTGGTTGCGGGTTTGACCCGAGTTGACCAAAAGACCACGCCTTAAGAAATTAATTAAAAGCCCATTAGACTTTAATTAAATTAATATTGGATATTAATCGGGCTTTGAGACCCGTAGCGATTAAATTTGGAATTTAAGTCGAAAAAGGTTTATTAATAAAGTGTGATATTTAATTTGGAATTAAATAGTGAATTAGAATTAAATACAAATTGAATTGGATTTAATTGTGTAGTTTAATTTAATTCGGGAATTCGTACTTTAAGTACTTATTCGCAAAAACGAGTTTGACTCGAACAAAATCAAATCGTTGTTTGAACATTGGATGATCACATAATTATCAGATTAATTAATTTGATTAGATTGATTGATAGCATGCTTATATGAGTGAATACATGGTGTTGTGATGCATGAATAATGTATATCGGATGGATATTAGATGGGTGGGGCAATTTTAGAAATTGTTGTAATAAATTCGATTTATTAAATTGGACCTGCGTGTCCAGCCTTATCACCTTCATTCTCTTTGTATTCTCTTCTCACCTATTCCCCTCTATGTATGAGGTTTCTTTAGAAGTGTAGTGTAACGGGTAGTAGAAGTACAAGTGCTAGCTTGAGTGAGAAAGGGAGAGATTTGATCTAGGATCAATGTGTAAAGTATCCATCCGCATATCATTATTATTTATTTTCATACTCGCTTTATTATGTATTTAGAATGCATGTTTAAGGGTGTATGATGATGAGACCTTAACAAAGATAATTAAATTGGTAGCCAATTTGCACGCGAAAAACCCTCGTTAAATATCAAGCGTTTTTTCCTTCCATTGAGTGATTCTTACTCAAGATCCGAGATTGGCAGGGGTTGTTGGCCAAAGTCAAGCCCTTGTCCATCAAAGATGTGTTTTAATCACGAGGCTTTGTTCCATATCGGTGTCGTGTCCAAGTTGTGGTTTGTTGGCCAAAGTCAAGACCACTTCTTGTCCATTGACATTGATTACGAAGCTTCCATGTCAATGGGTCCGCGCTTGACTGGGATCACTAGGTTTGTTGTGCCAAAGCCAAGGCCTAGTTGATTCAGAGGAAAAAGGTTAGGGTATACATTCGATGTATAGGCATATATAAGATATATGTTTGGGACTTGGATGTCCACCTACTGGATCTAGGAGTTGGATGAGATCCAATTGATCTTCGAGATCTACCTAGTTAATTATCATACAATTTGTTGGCCAAAGTCAAGATTGTGTGATATTTAACGGGATCCTAGCCCACTAGGAAACACGGTTTCCCGAGTACTCGACAGAGGGTTAGAGGCTCGACGAAAAATAGTGGGAGGCAAGTATTGAATTTGCAACATTCGTTCGAATACTCGCTAAACGCGCTCATTTAATTTATTTCGTCGTTATATTAAATGTTAGTTAGACTAATATTTAAATTGTTGTTTTAATAAACAGTTGGACTGTATTATACTTGATTATATATAATTGGATTATATTAATCAATATATTTGAATTAATTAATTTCAGTTTACAGTTGATTTTATAATTGGATTATAGTAATCAATGTAATTGAGGTTAATTAATTTGGATTATATTTGATTATATAGTTGGACTATTATAATCATTATAATATATAGTACCACTAATCGTTGATTAAATAGTTGGACTATTGTAATCAAGATAAGAAATTGAAAAGTTGGATATTTAAAATATAATCTGGGATTAAAATATTTTAAATGATTTAATTTTCAAATTGGGAATAAATAATTGGTTACTTTATTTGATAAAATAACTTATTATACCTTAAGCCCAAAATTAAGCAATATAAGTAGAGCATGAAATCTTTGGAAGATTCATGTGATGATGACTTTAATGCTTAATTTAATATACTTGTCATAAATCTATCTTTAGATTTAAAAGTATTAAAATTGCAATTAATAATTCTTGGAGAATTAATTGACTATTCTAGTGAGGAGAAAAGTCAAAGTTTGCAATTGGGGATGTAGCACGAGGTGCACATCGTTTCGATATTCTAAAAACCCAAGGCTTGGCCTAAGGTTCCTAAAATATTGAAAAGGATAATTGACATATCCCAAAGTGACTACCATTTGGATATGGAAGACACGAAGGAATTAAAGAAAGGGCGAGGCTCTAACTTTGAAAATGTTTGTCAAAGTTATGTTCACTACTAGTATTGAAATTAGATTTTAAATACTTAGTGTGGTACATAAAAAATATATGTATTGATATTCAGAATCTGCTTTGAGCAGGATACTGACTTCAAGCTGAGATTACTCTGCGAATCGGAAACGGGACGAAAGTCGCTGTTTCGACCGTAGATACCTAAGTTTAGGAACTACCATTTGGGTGTGTACTTAAATTAGGAACTGTTATAATGTAACTAGTTTGACTAGAAACATTATCTCTTTATCAGTGTTTAACCCACTGCGGGTGAACCTTTATATTCTAAAACACTAAAGTGTTTTATTATATAAAGATGATACTGAGATAAATACATTAGATGTAAATAACAGAATTTATATTTTGAATATAATAAAATCTCAAACATATAAATGACAAATAAATAGCTCAAATTGATTTGATCAATAGAGACTTATTTATGGCATTGTTGTCTAGGACACAATTAAACGAGACACGTCAGTTAGACGTGTGTGTCCGAACTAAAACCGAATTTCGTTGGACATGATAAGGTTTATCACGAGTCGCTCTGAGCTATCATTTCCTTCAAACAGGATATGTATTAACAGTGCAAAACTTATTTAGAATAAGGTTCCATATAAATCTGTTTGACAGATATCATATAGGATATGAACAGGAAAGAAACGGGGTTTCTCATTCCTAATAATTTGGGTATGCCAGGCATAACGTTTGGATGATACCAAACTAAGAACCCAAATTGGATAAGTGCCAATATAGGTTATCCTAAGGGAAACCATAAGTATAGTACTTATAAATCTCACATGAGAACAATGTGATTGTTGCTCACCATGCGGTTTTCCTGAGAGGAATACCGATATGCAGTGGTCAGTGGGAGGATAGTGATACTCGATGAAAATCGGAGTAATACTATTCAAAGGCACGAAGTCCTTAATGGAACACAAACAGTTCATCAATGATGAATCTGTACCATTAATCTTCAAATACACAAGAAACTTCGTAGATCGGATAGAGTCAGAAAACAACCTAGGGTATGGGTTTCTGATCTAACCTCATTAAGATGTAATCTTATGAAGGTGTACCATCCGACTACGTTTAGAGGAAGTGATACGAGGTATCGACTCCCTATTATGGCAAAGTGCCATGAATCGAAATGGATTCCATGTATAACAACTATTTTGGATACTAGTTGTTGTACCACAAGGCATTGTGCCTATGGTACATTAAACGTCTTCAAGGAAGACATACATGGATGGCAACATACCAACGTACAAAGCTAGGCTTTTGACGGAAAGGTATCGTTATCAACATTGTGTTAATAACGGTTCAACCTTTTACCTGTTGCCATGGTAAATCCATTTTGAAGATGCTTGTTGATAACTGTATATTTCATTTATGAAATATGTCAGTTACAGATCAAAATCGCTTTCCTGAAAAGGAAACCTTTTGGAGAATGTTTATAACATTCTGACGATTTTGTATAACCGACAAACAAGGTTTGCGGATTATTCAATCCATGTTTGGATTGAAGCAAGCATAAGGTTCTTGGAACTGACGTTTTGAAATAATCATAATGGTTTATGATTTAACTCAAAACGAAATAATTCTTGTGTATATAAGGAGGTTAGTGGGAGGGCGCACTGAAAGTGAAATTCCCATAAAGCAATTGTGAAAGCTTGGCTTTCATAGAAATTCTCCGTAGAATTCTGGGGAGTAACAACCTTTATTCAAGGAATAAAGATCTACTGGGATAGATTTGGAGTTGTTAACACTCTCTGGGAAATTGTACATTTAAAATGTACTTGTATTGGTGTCTCATACGCTTCGAGCATATGGAGTCACAATCGGGTCAATCCAAGTGATAGTCACTGGATTGAAGTTAAGAACATCTGTTAGTATCTCAGAGAACTAAAGATGTTGTCTTAAACTATGGAGAAGGAGAACTTGAAGTGACTGGGATCACTGCTGCAAGTTTCCAAACAATTAAATACTACGGTACTATAAAGTTTGAATAACAGGGACAGTGAGCTGGAAATCTTCCTAGCAAGATAACTGTTGCCGAATAAACAACAAATGCGGATTATTGCTGCAGCTGAGGCAGCAATAGAAGCCATTTGGATCGATAATAAATCTAATTAGATTAGATATAGTTCTGTTAGCAGCTGAGCTAGGCGTCAGCACAGGCTAAAGAATTAAAGGTCTCATCGACGATCCAGATATATACTCTATATCATCGTTCGGATCATACATCGTGGCGATGTGATGATCGTGTAAATCGCGTCAGACGATAATTAAGCAAATCCGCTGACGAAAACCTTTCCTCAGCAATTTGAGCGAACCGTACATAGTTCAGGTGTAGGACACTTGAGTGACTCGCTACGTGCCAAGTGGGAGATTGTTGGACATTATGACCCATAGCGTCACTATTTGCACAGATCATTGTGTTGTTGTAGCAAATTAACTATGTGACAAAGAAATTGCACTCTCATCATTTGTGATTAGATCACCATAGATATATAAATGAAGAGAGGTCCCTATGATTAGTACCTGGACTGAGAATGATATGAGACAGTATCAGTCCCCGAAGGTTTAATCATTAAATATCCCTAGCCGTAGTATTATCGAGACTGGACATCGATAATGCGGAATAGGCTAGTATTGCACTTGTGCGCGTTTGTGAGGGCACAACGGCATAGTTCTCATATATATAAGTATTGGATACTTATGCAAGTGCGATAGGAGGTCGTGTTTCACCGATGGTACGGGAAACAGCTTCGCTCTGGATAGACCCCTCGGAATCCCATTGGTATTATGACTATGTGTCTATGGGAGGCCGAAATCAAGGTAGGTGTGTATAGTCTTAACCTGAGACTTACATCGCTAATACTTACGATAATCGATAGACTTTGGTCTTGGTGGTACAGGGGCTTTAACCGGTTCTGTGTACACCACTTCTGGGTTTATCAGAGAGTCGTAGTATTGGGTGTGATGTCAAGACGGAAGTGTCACTTCAGTCATATTGGAGATGATGTCACGCAGGATACGGTACTAGTGCTCTTGAGTGTGCGCAACCAATCGGGATATTGTGACCAGGTCATGTATATCCGATTATAGAGACTATGTTACCAGACATCCGACATGTGTTTCGGACGGGGCAGACACTTATCCAGCCCCAGCCCTAGCACGTGATTATCCGATACTGGGCCGATATACACAATACTACGGTATACTACGCTTGATACAGATCTTAATATTCTTATGAGAATATGTCCGGAGAATTGGGAAGACTTGGTGCTTTGCTAGGAGTCGACCTTGTCTCGTAAATCGGTAGAACGTAGTACTTGGTACGTACGTGATTCGGATACACCGACGACCGTATTTACTGCCAACATATCCGGGGATCTCATGGGTCGCTTCCCAAAGATTCACCGATGACGTATGACTCGCACTTATATTAATCTGGGATTAATATGATGAGAGAGAGAATTAATCTGGGATTAATTTCGGAGACATTTTATCTAGGATAAAATATCAATTGAAGAGAGAGAAACATTGATTTGGAATTAATCGAGGAATTAATATATTTGATATATTAAACGAAATTAGATTTCGACGCGGAATAAAATTAGATTTTAATTCGGGCGAGCGAATTAATTTAGAATTAATTCGTTAGCGACGTGAATAATAATTCGCTAGGCGTAATTATTTAATTCTCGTCGCGACGGAAATTAGTTAATTCGGAATTAGCGAATTTGGGCCCGAAAGTGTTTGCGGACACATTCGTATTTTGAAACGGGTGGAATCCGCAAATCACATCGCGATATCTCATTACTTGACACGAATAGATGATGGATGTATCTAGTCACCTTTGAGGGATGATACATTGTCTCTATTCTCAAAGAGAGGTAATGATGGCATATAATGAATTTTAAAAAAGGTGATGTGTGGGTTTTGGGAATTAAAACCCAAATGTGTTTGAAATGAATTTCAAATGAAATTCAAATGCATTTGATGAAAAAGAAAACACAAAACCGTATACACACAACTCTTCACTTTCCCTCTCTCTCCTCTTCTTCTTCTCCCCTCTCTCACGACATTTTCTGGTTTTGCAAAGGCAGTGAACTGCCGAACAAGATAAAAGAAAATGGAGGGAAGCAAGTGTGTTTTGTGGCAAAACAAGAGTGCTAGCACACTCCGGGTTCAATGCGAAGGTGATAAGGGAAGTATACCCATGAGCAAGGAACGTTTTGATGAAGCTTGGAGCTCGTTTTTCTTGATCAAAATGGAGCAAAACAGAAGCACAAAACCGAATCTGCAGTGAGCTGTGACAGTGGACTGCTCACGCCAAACCAGTGGAAGAAATCAGTTCGTTTTTGTTGCCAAATCGCATCTCCACCGCTCGATGTAAGTATTCCGCACTTAAATCGTTGTATTCGCTTATGATTCATGCTTGAGTTTTGATCTTGGGACCTCTAGAAACTCCAACACTATGAAGGGATGCCGAAGAAAGGAGGAATTACTATTGTCACAAATGAAAAGAACGAGCTGGCTAATTCCAACAAGAACGGTGACTGGAATGGAGGAGGGGGGAGTATGCATGGACTACATGAAGCTTAACAAAAGCCACGAGAAAGGACCATATTCTTGCTACCATTCATTGACCAGATGTTAGACAGACTCGGCATGACATGAGTTATATTGCTGTCTGGCGGATATCATGGTATAATCAGAATTGCCATCACACAGAAGACCAGGAGAAAACACATTTACATGTCCCATTGGTACTTTTGCTTTCCAGCAGGATGCCATTTGGATTATATATGCCCATTTGTTTACATTCAGCGTTGCATGATGGCCATCTCTTCTCAGACATGCTGGAGTAGAGTATGGAGGTTTTTATGGATGAATTTTCTGTGTTTGGAGATCTTGACCATGCCTTGCAAATTTGGACATGTGGTTACAAAGATGCGAAGATACCAACCTGGTACTCAACTGGGAGAAATGCCACTTCATGGTACATGAAGGCATTGTCTTGGACACCGGATCTCACAAAAGGGAATCGAGGTAGACAAAGCAAAATTGAAACAATTGAGAAATTACCTCCACCGACATCAGTAAAAGATTCGGAGCTTTCTCGGACTGCAGGTTTTTACAGGAGATTTATTAAAATAGAAGCTGATTTCTGCCCCCATCATTGTAGCATAGAACTGGACCCTTCCATTGAGTGATGTGTGTGATGCTAGTGATTTTGCTGTGTAGGTGTAGTTTTGGGACAACTCAAAGCAAAAAATTTTTACACACCATTTACTACTCCAGCAGAACTTTGAATGAAGCTCAACTCAATACACAACCACTGAAAAGGACTTGCTCGCAGTTGTGTACGCTTTGAAAAATTACGTTCATATCTGCTGGGTCCCAAAGTGGTGGTCTACACAGATCATTCAACAATCAAATATCTGATCACGAAGAAATATGCCAAACCCAGATTGATCCGTTGGATACTTCTTCTGCAAGAATTTGACGTGGAAATCAGAGACTGGAAAAGGACAGAAAACCAAGTGGCAGATTATCTATCGAGACTCGAGAATGGAGAAACAGCTGGCAAAGATCTGTCAATCAAAGAAAATTTTCTAGATGAACAGCTGTTTGCCATAAAACAACAAGATGCCCCTTGGTATGCTGACTATGTCAACTATATTGTGTCAGGAAAATGGCCGTTGGAATGGACAACTCAACAACGGATGAAATTCTTCAAAGAAGTCAAGCACTATATCCGGGATGAGCCGTACATGTTCAAACGGTGTGCTGATCAATTATTGAGATGGTGTGTTCCATAAGATGAGGTCAACAGTGTTCTGTAACACTGTTATTCATCATCATATGGCGAACACTTCAGCGGAAAAAAAATGCAGCCAAAGTCCTACAATCAGGTTTGTTCTGGCCCACTCTTTTAAAGATGCTTATCTTTTGCTCTTCAATGTGATAGGTACTAGAGAACGGGGAATATTTCGAGGAGAAATGAAAGACCATTGCAAAACATTCTGGAAGTGGAGATATTCGATGTGTGGGGTATAGATTTCATAGGACCCTTTGTTCCATCATTTGGAAACATATACATCCTGGTTGTTGTAGACTACGTCTCCAAATGGGTCGAAGCAATTAAATTGCCATCCAATGATTCAAAAGTGGTGATCAAATTCCTGAAAAAAAAAACATTTTCACTCGATTCGGAACACCTCGTGCAATTATCAGTGATGGTGGCACACATTTTTGTAACAGATATTTTGATGCACTTCTATCCAAATACAGAGTTACTCATAAAGTTGCCACTGCTTATCATCCATAGTCAAATGAACAGGTTGAAGTTTCAAACAGAAATCAAAAGAATCTTGGAGAGAACTGTTGGATCAACAAGGAAAGTCTGGTCTACAAAACTAGATGATGCATCATGGGCCTACCGAACAACTTACAAGACACCCTTTGGTATGTCCCCATATCGATTGGTGTTTGGGAAAGCATCCCATCTACCAGTTGAGCTTGAACACAAGGCGTACTGGGCACTGAAGAAGTTGAATCTTGATTCACAAGCTGCAGGAGAGAAAAGACTTCACCAACTCAATGAATTGGAGGATTTTCGCCTACAGGCTTATGAGAATGCCAAATTGTACAAAGAAAAGAACAAGAAATGGCATGACCGAAAAATAGTGCACAGACAGTTGAAACCAAGGCATCAGGTGATGTTGTACAACTCAAGGTTGAAACTTTTCCCTGGAAAGTTGAAAAAAAAGTGGTCAGGACCATTTGTGATCACTCAGGTTTTTCTATATGGAGCTGTTGAGTTACTAGATCCCAACACCAACGAAACATTAAAGGTTTACAATCAGCGTGTCAAGCACTACTGGGGAGAATCGTTTGAGCGACAAAAAGAAGTGTCACACTTTTAGATCCAGCCTAACGTTCGAGAAGTCACGTCTAGCTGACGACGTTAAACTTAGCGCTCGCAGGGAGGCAACCCATTCAATTTTTATATATATTGTGATTTGGTGTGATTTAATTTGGTGTGTTTAGTTTTTGCTGATTAAGTCATTAAAGATGGAAGAAGCTCTCGCAGATCTTTATAAGCAATTTCCTTCTCTCCCTCAAAAATCTGTGATGAAAGTCTACAAAGCTCTCTTGGAACAGATGAGGTTACTGATGATCAAAGGTATTCCTACTGACATTCGTTGGATTATTGAAGCACGGGTCTGATTGGCTAGGGGTGGGCATTATCGGATTCGGATCGGATCGAATCCGAATCCGATCCGATCCGATTAGTATTAGTTTGTTTGATCCGATAAGGTTTGATAGCCTTATCAAACTCGATCCGATCCGATCCGATAACTATCGGATCGGATTGGATTTGTTTGATCCGATTCGAATACTTAACGAATCGGATAAATCCGATTTGATAACGGATTCGAATCCGATAGAGAATCTGATTTGATAATGAATCCGATAATGGATTCGATTTGATAACGGATCTGATTCGATAACGGATTCGATTTGATAAAATTGATTTGAATTTTAAGTTATCCGATCCGATTCGATAAAATTGTTACAAATTTACAAATTTTCAGATAAATTTTTCGAATCGGATCCGTTATCAAATCAGATTTGTTATCAAATCGAATCTATATCAGATTTATTATCAAATCGGATTCCCTATCGGATTTCGAATCCGTTATCAAATCGGATTCCTTATCGGATTCGGATTTGTTATCAAATCGGATTAAAATCCGATTCGATTCGATGGTTATCAAATTTATCCGATCCGATCCGAAATTCGACAAACGAACCAAACATGATTCGATTGGGTTCGATAGCCAAATCCGATCCGATTCGATCCGATATTATCGGATCGGATCATATCGGATCTGACCCGATCCGATCCGATGCCCACCCCTACGATTGGCAGGTGAGTCTTCTGACTCTTTTATTTCACATCTGCCTGGTTTAGGAAGGAGCACCTAAGCTAAAAAGAGAAGAGCCAAAAGAATGTGTGTTTATTATAAATGTGCTCGTATGTTTTGTGATGCTCGTTGTCGTTCTTTAGGAATGGTGTCTGATAATCGCGAAGATAAGATTAATTTCATTAAGGATGGCTTGAGTAAGGAGTCTATAGATGATATATCTTAGACTCTTGAGACGCATCCCAGTGGATATGTGTATCACGAAATTCGTGTGTTATATGCACAATTTCAAAAAGAAAGACAACAGTTAAGTCTTGGGAATCTGACTAAAAAAGACCCTGTTTGCCAATTTATAAGAAAATTGGATGGGAAGCTTGTCCCTGACGCATAGACGTCATTCAAGCCGTTACTTTTCTTGTACATATTATATCTCTTTGTCTTTTCCTGATAATTGTGAT
The DNA here is from genome assembly GCA_019454045.1 of Zanthoxylum bungeanum. Classification (NCBI taxonomy): domain Eukaryota; kingdom Viridiplantae; phylum Streptophyta; class Magnoliopsida; order Sapindales; family Rutaceae; genus Zanthoxylum; species Zanthoxylum bungeanum. The sequence continues at coordinate 38,714 of SKCR01042655.1, forward strand.
TTGTTTTGTTGTTTTCTTTTATTTTCTCCAATAGGATCCAGACCTTTTTGACTATCACGATTTATTTTACTGTTTATCTAATAATTGTCTTTGGCAGGTAACTAGTGCTATTATTTTACTCACCCTTTTCAGGTGTTATAAATTCAACGCATCATTGCACTTTGAAGACATCCAGAGTAAAACATGGAAGCCAATTCAAGAAGACGAGTTGAAAACATCTGTGTGTTTTGCGGTACTAGTTTTGGTGTTAAGCCACAATACGTAGAGGCAGCACATGAATTGGGTCGAGTTTTAGCTGCAAGAAATATGCACTTAGTATATGGCGGAGGCAATCTTGACTTATGGGGATCGTTTCAAAGGCCGTATAGGAAGGAGGCAGGCACGTTTTGGGAATCATCCCAAACCCTTGGCAGAGGCAAATCTTATTGAACCATCAAATGGAAAATAGTTAATCGTGTTAGGTATGTCTGAACGACTGGTAGAAATGATAACCTGCTGATGTTTTTATTGCTTTGCCAAGTGGCTTGGGTACATTGGAGGAAATTTTTACAGTGTTATCTTGGGCGAACCTGAACATACACCAGAAACCGCTTGGACTGTACAACGTTGAAGGATTTTATAATTTCTTTTTGTGTTTCTTGATGATGCCCGGAGAAATGGGTTCATGTCATAGCCTTTAAAAGAACTCCTCTTCACTGCCAGAACTGCTCCGGATCTAATTGACCAAATCTTAGCTTATGAACCACAAATTGACCCTATCCTTTCAATGATAACTTGGTTCGAGGACGATCATGGTAAGAGGCGTCGGATTAATCTGGATCTTAACCTTTAATTTCCTGTAGAATTTCAGCTAACCATGTATTATCTTATAAACTCTTCTTCTACTTTTTAAGACATTAGGGACAATGTCTCATTTAGGTTTGGGGGAGAGAATTAGTTTATCTGTATCTTGTTTTTAGTGGTGTGTTATTTTTATTTTCAGTTCAAAATTTTTCGAAAAATACAAAAAAATTGAAAATATTTCAAAAATTACAAAAATATTTTGCATTTTTTTTACTAAAAATGTGAAATTGGTAAGAGATAGCTGAGTAAGGAGTTTTCACTCCTGAGACGTATCTCAAACCTAATTCGGAACAAGTTAATTTTTGTTTATTTCCATTTAAATTATTTAATTTGTGAATTCTCTATAATACTGACTAAAATGGATCTTCATATGCTCAGTTAGCAGGTATTATCAACATGCATAGTAACATACGGACATGAGCTATAATTGAAAAGTTTGTAATATTAAGTGCTCTAGTTTAATTGGAGGAAGCATCTCAAAAAGTGATGGAGTAAAAAAAAAACGTTTGAGATCCGAGTTATTAAGTCTGTAAGGGTGTTTTAACACCTAGTGCCCTAAAGCCAACTGGTTTGGGAGTCACTGGCCCAAAGCTCGCTACATGGATCAAAGATGCTGCAAAAATATATATATCTGAAGTCTGAGTAATTAAGTGTGTAGGGGTGTCTTAACATCTGGTGCCCTAAAGCCAACTGGTTTGGGAGCCACCGACCCAACACTTGCTACATAGATGGAAGATATTGTATATAAATAAAAAAAAAATCAAAAATCAAAGAAAAAAATCAGAAAAATGAGAAAAATTATTCCATTGCTACAAAAAGGTGTGTATTCTGATAAAAATTTAGGACAAAAATATTACTCTCTTATCAACTGCACTTGTGACTGTTGTGGGCAAAAATGAGTTGTTTAATATTTTTTCGGCTGTGTATATGGAGAATGGTAAATATAATAGGAGAATTTACTTATTCAGTAATTTAGAAAGAAAGAAAACAACTAGTAACTTGGAGTAGAAGTTTCACCTGATTAATCACTAACTTCTTTATTCTTTTTCTCTTGTCTTTTTGCTTTTGTGTGCATTAGTTTTACTACCTTTTTACTTTTGTAAAATGTTTGTGGGTATCATTGCTGTAAACCCTCACGAGACTACAACTCGTCCACTAGGGACACCTAGGGGTTTAAAGGCTTGTTGCATATGCTAAATGCAACCGAGATCCCTACGAAAGTGGCTTAGTTAAATTTTATTATGTTATTTTATTTTATGTTTTGCTCGAGGACTAGCAAAATGTTAGGTTTGGGGGTGTGATGAGTGGTAAATATATCACTATTTCCCACTCATTTGACCTAATATTTTGTATAGTTTCTTGAGTTTTGTGAATATTTTGATGTGTTTTGTGTTATTTTGTAGATGAATAAAGTTTCAGGATCTCTGGAGGTGATTTGGGGCCAAAATAGTGAAAAATGCACAAAAGGACATTTTCATCATTCCTCGCGTCGCGACGCGCAAGCCATTGGCGTCGCGACGCCTAACATGCGCCTAACCGTGCTAACGTGCACCGGGTCCACATGTCAGAATCTGAGAAGTTTGACTTTGCTAATGTGCGCCGTGCCACGTGTCAACATCACATCGATCTGCTAACGTGTGCCGTGCCACGTGTCATCATCCTACGGTGTCGACAATCGCCATCACCACGTGTCGCCTTGTGTCACTCCACGTGTCTACCACGTCATCGTCCACATCACCGGTTGACTGAGTCAAAGTGCCACGTCATTGCCATGTCATCATCAACCAATCACAGCGTGCCAGATGTCACAATCCTACGGTGCCGATAATCCCTTTCGCATATCGCCACGTCAGCGCAAATATTGAATCAAATTATCTGCATCGCCATGTCAGTAGATAAGAATCTGAACCGGTTAATCACGTGTTGACACGTCATCGCATCACGAAACTTGGCGTCACGATGCGGGGAGCTTATTGGGGCCTATAAATAGAGCTCGAAATTTCAGTTTCAGATGTACCTTCCTCTCTGAATTCTCTGATGTAAATAAGGAGTTTTCTATCTAGTTTCTTTTAAATTTTAGTTTTGTAATTAATTTTAATTACGTTCTGTAATAATAGTAATTTACTTTTTTTACTTTTACAGTTTTTACTATTCAACATGATGAAGTAACTTCCCCCTGCTAGGGTGAAAGGTAATTCTTTTACTGTTGCTATTTAGATTAATCTCCCTTAAATATAATATATTCACTATTTAATATATTGACTTAATGAGGATACCGTTATATTGGTCGGTTGGTAATCATTTATAAATTGGTTTTAACCTGACTACGCAAGGATACCGCCAGATTGTTCGGTTGGTAATTAAATTTTCTTACCGCCTATATGGCAGGTTTATTTTGATTTCGCCTTTATGGCTGGTTGGACTTAATTTGACTTAATCAGGTTACCGCCTATATGGCTGGTCGGTAAAATCATCACAAGTTAATATATTATATTAAGGGAGATATCTAAATTAGTAAATAGTAAAAGTTGATCCTTTTACCTTAGCATTTTATTTTATTGTAATTGTACTTTTCAACTTTTACTTTACCGCAATTACTTTTCAACATTTTTACTTTATGTCTTTTATTTTACTAGCCATAGTTATGTGTTGTAACTAAATTAGTTATCTAGGGTTGTGATGAATTCTAATATCATTTTTTTATAAGGGGTTATTTTATAGTTTGGGTAATTTAAAGGTTTACTTATTAAGTCTTAAGCTTAATGCGTCTTATTAATTGGCCACTAATAAGATTGATCTGGTAAATATAAAATAAACTTGACAATGGAATTTTAGGTTTCAGCCTTAGACTTAATAGCCCACGATCTTCCGTGAGTATAGATAACCCTTTAATAGATTTCCTTACAGGATAGACATATACCTGTCGGGCAGGGGTAGTCATAATTGGAACTTAAACTTAACGAATCCAGATAATTTGGTTGACATAGACATATGGTTCAATAGGGTTAAATAGATATTTGCGTCTGGACCATCGACTGAGGCTTTCGCATAATTTAGTGTTCCAGGTTAGTAAACCGATTTATTACACAAATATGAAATAACCACTTAATCTTTTAAAAGATATTAGAAAGATTCACAACCCTAGATAGTTTCCTAAAATTGATTTTTCTTGAACCTACTTTCGTGCAATTTTATTTACTTGTTTTTAATTTAGAAACCATCACCATTTCAATCAATCAAACAACCTGTTAGATACTAGTAATCATTTGACCTCATAAAATTAATAGATTAGGTATTAAGTCTGTTGGACAATTATGACCCATAGCGTCACTATTTTTACAGATCATGGTGTTGTTGTACAAATTAACTATGTGACAAAGGAGATTACACTCTTATCATTTGTGATTAGATCACCTAGATATATAAATGATTGGAGGTCCCTATGATTTGTTCCTGGATGGAGAATGATATGAGACAGTATCAGTCCACGAAGGATAAATCATTAAATATCCCTAGTCAGAGTATTATCGAGATTGGACATCGATGAATACGTAAAAGACTAGTATTACACTTGTGCGCATTGTGAGGGCACAACGACATAGTTCTCATATATTTAGGTATATGATACTCATGCAAGTGTAATATGAGGTTTTGTTTTACCGATGGTACGGGAAACAGCTTCGTTCTGGATAGACCCCCTCGGAATTCCATTGGTAGTATGACTATGTGTCTATGGAAGTCCGAAATCAGGGTAGGTGTATTTGGTCTTAACTTGAGACTTGCACTCGCTAATACTTGCGACAATCAATATACTTTGGTTGCGGTCGTCCAGGCTTTAACAGGTTCTGTGTATGCCAATGCTGGGTATATTGAGAATCGTAGTGTGTTGGGTGTGATGTCAAGACGGAAGTGTCACTCCAGTCATTTGGAGATGATGGTCACGACGGATACGGTACTAGTACTCTTAAGTATGCAGTCATCGGGAATAAATGACAAGGTCATGTTTATCCGATTATAGAGACTAGTTACCAGACATCTTACATGTGCTTCGTACGGGGCAGACACAATTCCAGCCCCAGGCCTAGCACGTGATCATTCGATACTGGACAGAAATACGCAATACTACGTATACTACGCATGATATAGATCCTTTATTCCTGTAAGGATATTTCTGGAGAATTGGGTAGGCATGGTGTTTTGCTAGAAGCCAAACTTGTCTTGTAAATCGGTATAAACGTAGTACGAGGTACTTACGTGTTCGGATAGTTCGACGACCGAATTTACTGCCAACATATCCGGGGATCTCATGGGTCGCTTCCCGAAGATTCACCGTTGACGTATGACTCGCACTCTAAATTAATCTGGGATTAATTAGATGAGAGAGAAAATTATTTTGGGATTAATTACAGAGATATTTTATCTGGGATAAAATATCATTAAAAGAGAGATAACGATTAATTTGGAATTAATCGAGAAATTAATATATTTGATATATTAACGAAATTAGATTTCGACGTAAAATTAAAATTAGATTTTAATTCGGGCAAACGAAGAATTTAGAATTAATTCATTAGCGACGTGAATAGTGATTTCGCTAGGCGTAATCATTTAATTACGACACAACGGAAAATTCGTTAATTTGAATTAGCGAACCCGAGCCCGAGATTATTTGCGAGCGCATTCGCATTTTGAATTCTAGTGCGGCACGCAATCAATCAAGCGTCAAATCGCTAGTCGTAACTAGCGTCACATCATCGTCAATCAAGTGATGGATGTCTTTCACTTTGAGTGATTGACGCAAGTCACTTTTCATGATTGATGGATTGATGTAAGTTGATAGAAGTGGTTGGAGCCTTTGATTGTTTGACTTTTGAAAGCCAAATTCACATTAAATGAATTTGAAATTCAAATGTGTGTATTAGATACACAAATTTGGAATCAAACCACAAAACTCTCTCTTCCTCTCATCTCTCTCTTCTTCACGCCCATGGAGGGGCAAAAACCTCACTGTTTTTCTGCAAAAACCGTGAGCAAGGGAAGCCAAGAGTGAGATTTTGTGACAATCACAAGTGCTAGCACACTTACGAGACATGCGAAGGTGATAGGGAAGTCCACCCATGAGCCGGGAATCGTTCGACTAAGCTTGGAGCTTGACGAAGGACCAAAACCGAGCCAAAACAGTGAGCTGTGAACTGCCACTGCCCAATGCAGTCCATGAGGCAGAATTTCGTTTTTGTTGCTTGCCGCGTCGCTCAACCGATCGATGTGAGTATTCCGCAACTTCTTCGATTTGTATTCACACATTTCATGCTTATTATTGATCTTGGGACCTTAATAGAACCCAACAATGGTATCTAGAGCAAGGTTTGAGCATGAAAACGTTTAGGGCTTAAAAATTTGGGTAAAATGATTTTGAGCATGATTTTGTGAAATTGGATGAATGAGTATGCTTAAAACATGTTGAATTGAAGTTTGATTGGATCAATTTCATGAAATTGGATGGATCAATTTCTGCCCAAAATTTGGTGTTGGCCGAATATATATGCCTAAATGTCTTGGTATTTTTTGTTTTTTGATTCATTGGATGAGTTGGAACAATTGGGAATGATGATTTAATGTTAATTTGGATTGATTGGATTGAATTCGAAATTGGACATAAATCCCCTATTGGCCGAGACATATGTAGCATGTTTGGGTTTGATTTTGATTAAATTGTGTTGGACATGATTAATGTATGTGAGCATGATTAATTGTATAAATTGATGTTTTAGAAATGTTAATTTGGGTAATTAATCTGAAATACACTTCAGGTAATTAAATGTGAAAAATTGGATTTTGGTATTTAATTAATTGGGCCTTAAAATTGGATTTGGGCTTTAATGTTGTAAATTGGGCTTATTGGCTTTGTTGTCAAGTTGGGTTTAGGCAAAATTGGTTGGATCCAATTAGGCCCAAAACCGCATCCATAAAGCCCAAATGCGACTTAATGGACCTTTAAGTTTAATGGGGCCTAATGGGGCCTAAATTGATTTCTTGGCTTATGGGGTGGTTAATTCCCGGATTTGGATTTGATTATCGGTGTTTGACCCGAGTTGACCAAAAGTCCACGCCTTAAGAAATTAATTAAAAGCCCAATGGACTTTAATTAAATTGACGTTGGACGTTAATCGGGCTTTGAGCCCCGTTAACGATTAAATTTGGAATTTAAGTCGTAAAGGTTCGTAATTAAAGTGTAATGTTTAATTTGGAATTAAATAGCGAATTAGAATTGAATGCATATTAAATTGGATTTAATGATGTAGTTTAATTTAATTCGAGAATTCGTACTTTGAGTACTTATTCGCAAAAGGAGTTGACTCGAGCAAAATCAAATCGTGTTTTGAACATTGGATGATCACTAATTATCAGATTAATTAATTTGATTAGATTGATTGATCACATGCTTGTGTGAATACATGGTTGCGATGCATGAATAATGTATATCAGATGGATATTAGATGGGTGGGACAATTTTAGAAATTGTTGTAATAAATTTGATTTATTAATTGGACCTGCGAGTCCAGCCTTTATACCTCAAATATTCTTTGTATTCTCTCTCACCTATTCCCCTCAATGTAATGAGGTTTCTTTAGAAGTGTAGTGTAACGGGTAGAAGTAATAATGTGCTAGGGCGAGGAGAGAGAGAAAGGGAGAGAGATTTGATCTAGGATCAATTGTGTAAAGTATCCATCCGCATATCATTATTACTTTATCTATACGCGTTTTATTATGTGTTTAGAATGCATGTTTAAGGGTGTATGATGATGAGACCTTAACAAAGATAATAAATTGGTTGCCAATTTGCACTCGAAAATCCCTCGCAAAATATTAAGTGTTTTTCCTTCCATTGAGTGATTCTCACTCAAGATTCGAGACTGGCATTGGCTTGTTGGCCAAATTCAAGGCCTTTGTCCGTCAATGATATGTTTGAATCACGAAGGATTTGTTCCATATTAGTGTCTTGTCCAAGTTGTGGTTTGTTGGCCAAAGTCAAGACCACTTCTTGTCCATCGACATTGATTAAGAAGCTTTCCATGGTCAATGGGTCGCGCTTGACTGGGATCACTAATTTTGTTGTGCCAAAGCCAAGGCTTAGTTGATTTAGAGGAAAAAGGTTAGGCAATACATTGGATGTATTGGCATATATAAATATATGTTTCGACTTGGATGTCCCCTACCGGATCTAGGAATTGGATTGGATCCATCGATCTTAGAGATCTACCCCTAGTTAATTATCATACAATTGTTTGGCCAAAGTCAAGATTGTGTGATATTTAACGGGATCCTAGCCCACTAGGAACACGGTTTCCCGAGTACTCTCGACAGAGGGTTAGAGGCTCCCCGAAAAATAGTGGGAGGCAAGAATTAAATTTGCAATACTACTCGTTCAATTACTCGCCATACGCGCTCAACAAATATCTATTCGTCAAATAAATTAAATGTTAGTTGGATTAATATTTAAAGTGTTTTTTTTAAATAAATAGTTGGACTATATATTCAAACTATTCTTTATAGTTGATTTTATAATGGATTATAGTAATCAATATAATTTAATTTAATTTATTAATTATAGTTGATTAAATAGTTGGACTATTGTAATCATAATAAAATAGTACTTAAATCGTGATTAAATAGTTGGACTATTAAAATCAAGATATAAAATTGAAAGATTGACATTTAAAACATAATCCTAGGGAAAATGTATTTAAATGGTTTAATTTTCAAATTGAGAATTAATTTCAGGTGATGGTCCGGAAAATAATAAGTTACTTTATTTGATAAAATAACAAATATAGGCCTAAGCCCGGAGTTAAGCAAATATCGAGCATAATCTTTGGAAGAATATGTGATGATAACCTTAGTGCTTAATCCATTAAGCTTGTCACCGCAGTAGACTCCTTAATTTCTGAATCAGAACTAAGAATAGATTCTTAAAGTAAGATGATGAAATTGAAGGATTTTCATAAATCTATACTTAGATTTTAGAAGTACTAAATTGCAATAGTAAACTCTTGGAGAGTCAATGACTATTCTCAGGGAGACAAAGTAAAACTTTGCAATTAGGCAAGTAGCGCAAGGCGCACCTTACTTCGATATTCTAGAAGGCCAAGTCTTGGCCAAAGGCTTCTGGAGTGTTGAAAATGGCAAAGGCAAAATCATTATAATCTTCTGGGAAGATATAGGACATATCCCAAAATATCTGCTAAATTGTGGCAAACGGGATCGCGGAAGCGTGACTACCGTTTGGACAAAGCAGACATGAAGGAATTGAAGGCGAGCAAGGCTCTGACTTCAAATATGATTGTCATAAATATGTTCAGACTAGTATTGAAATTAGATTTTAAATACTTAGTGTGATACATATATATATATTGATGTTCAGAATCTGTTTTGAACAGGATACTGACTTCATAGAGATTTACCCTTGCGAACTGGAAACGGGACAAAAGTCGTTGTTTTAACAGTAGATACCCAAATATATGAGAACTACCCTCGGGTGTGTACCTAAATTTGGAAACTGTTATAATGTTACGAGTTTGACTAGAAACATTATCTCCATACATCAGTGTTAAAACCCGCTGCGGGGTGGAACCTTTATATTCTAGAACACTAAAGTGTTTTATTATATAAATGATAATATGAGATAAACATATTAGATGTGAATAATAGCATTTATAGTTTTGAATATAAATACATCTCGAATATATACATGACAAACAAACAGCTCAAACTCAACTGATTTGATCAGATGAAACTAATTGTGGCATTGTTTTCTGGGCACACTACAAACTAAACGAGAATCGTATATCCGCACTTTTGAAGAGTGGATACTCGGACTAATTTATTCTATTAAAATAAAGTCTACGATCTAGTATTTTAGTGGGCAATGTGCCCATAACACATTATAATTTTAAAAGTGTAAATGCCACAGATCTGTTACCCTAGTTCATAGTGAAGCAAGTGGGCCTATGTCTAGCTAGGCTAGAGGTGGATATGAATATTCTTCGTGACCTATACGGATGTGGCATCACGTTATGGTTATGTGTTTCTTTTTGAAGAACATAAATCAGAAACTTTTAATAGTTTTTGACACGAAATAGACAAACAGATCGGCTATAGTATTATAACCGTCACGGTAAGACCGTAATGGAAAATACTTAGCAATAAATTTCTAATATACTTGAAAAAGAGTAACGTATTCTTTCAAATGAGGACTCCTCCCGGAACACGTCAGTTTTACGATGTGTCCGAACTGAGTAACCGAATTTTGTTGGACATGATAAGGTTAATCATGAGTCGCTATGAGCTATAATTTCCTTCAACAGATAAGCTTTAACAGTGCAAGAACTTATTTTGAATAAGGTTCCATAAATTATCTGTTTGACAGATTTCGTATAGATATGAACGGGAAAGAAACCGGGTTTCCTCATCCTGAATATTTGGGATGCTAGGCATATGTTTGGATGATACCAAACTAGAACCCAAATTGGATAAGTGCCAATTGTAGGTTATCTTAGGGATACCAAAGTATTGTACTTATACAACTCACAAGAGAACAATGTAATTGTTGCTCACCATGCGGTCTTTCCTAAGAGGAATACCGATATCAGTGGTAATGGGAGGATAGTAAAACTCGATGAAAATCGGAGTAATACTATTCAGACACCTATTCCTTATGGAACACAATAGTTCATCAAGGATGAAACTATTACCAATAATCTTCGAATACACAAGAACCGCGTAAGTCAGAGAGAGTCAGAAAACAACCTAGGGTATGGGTTCTTGATCTCACCTCATAAAGATGTCTATCTTATTGAGGAATACCAACTGACTACGTATGAGGAAGTGATATAAGGTATCGACTCCCCTATTATGACAAAGTGTCATGAATCCGAAATGGATTCCATGTATATCAATAAGTTTGGACACTAGTTGATTTACCGCAAAGTATTGTGCCTATTGGTACTTTATAAGTCTTCAAGGAAGACATACATGGAAGGCAACATACCAACGTATAAAGCTAGGCTTTTAGCGGAAAGGTATCGTTATCAACATTGTGTTGATTTTGATTCAACCTTTTAACTGTTGCCATGATAAATCCATTTGGATAATGCTTGCTAAAGCTGCGTGTTTCATTTATGAAATATGACAGCTTAACGGGAAAATCGTTTTCCTGAAAAAGAAACCTTTTGGAGGATGTTTAAACATCATCTGACGGTTTTGTCGTACAATAACTAGTAAACAAGGTTTGTGGGTTATTCGATCCATGTTTGGATTGTAGCAAGCATATGTTCTTGGAATTGTCGTTTTGATGTGATCATAATGGTTTATGATTTAATTCAAAACGAAATGATTCTTGTGTATATAAGGAGGTTAGTGGGAGCGCACTGACAGTGGCTGTCCTATAAAATGATGATAATATGTCATTTCTTGGAAATGATATTCCCATAATAATAATCGGTGAAAGCTTGGCTTACGATAAAACTCTCCGAGAAATCGTACATTGAAAAATGTACGCGACCTGATGTCTCATACGCTTTGAGCATATGGATTCACAAACAGGCCAATCCAAGTGATAGTCACTAGATTGATGTTAAGAACATCCGTTAGTATCTTAGAGAACTAATGATGTTGTCTTAGTCTATGGAGATGGAGAACTTGAAGTGACTGGGATCACTACTGCAAGTTTCCTAAACCGATAAAAATGACTATAAGTCGCAAACGGTACTATACAGTTTGAATAACGAAACAGTGAGCTGGAAATCATCCAAGCAAGATACTGTTACCGAATAAACAACAAATACGGGTTATTGATGCAGCTGAGGCAGCAATAGAAGCCTTCTGGGTCGATAACAAATCTAACTAGATTAGATATGATTCTGTTAGCTACTGAGCTAGGCGTCAACACAGGCTAAAGAATTAATGGTCTCATCAACGATCCAGATACATACTTCGATATTTATCTGATTCGTTCGGATCATACATCGTGGTGATGTGATGATCGAATAAATCGCATCAGATGATAATCATGCAAATCCGCTGACGAAAGCATTTCTCAGCAGTTTGAGCAAAATGTACATAGTTTCGGGTGTCAAGCACTCGAGTGACTAGCTATAGGCCAAGTGGGAGATTGTTGGACAATTATGACCATAGCGTCACTATTTGTACAGATCATGGTGTTGTTGTACAAATTAACTATCTGACAAAGGATATTGCACTCTTATCATTTGTGATTAGATCACCTAGATATATAAATGATAGGAGGTCCCTATGATTTGTTCCTGGACGGAGAATGATATGAGACAGTATCAGTCCACGAAAGATAAATCATTAAATATCCCTAGTCAGAGTATTATCGAGATTGGACATTGATGAATACTGTAAAAGACTAGTATTACACTTGTGCGCGTTGTGAGGGCACAACGGCATAGTTCTCATACATTTGGGTATAGGATACTCATGCAAGTGTAATAGGAGGTTGTGTTTTAACCGATGGTACGGGAAACAGCTTCGCTCTGGATAGACCCCTTCGGAATTCCATTGGTAGTATGACTATGTGTCTATGGAAGTCCGAAATCAGGGTAGGTGTATTGGTTTAACCTGAGACTTGCACCGCTAATACTTACGACATCAATATACTTTGGTTGCGGGGTCGTCCAGGACTTTAACAGGTTCTGTGTACGCCAATACTGGGTATATTGAGAATCATAGTGTGTTGGGTGTGATGTCAAGACGAAGTGTCACTCTCCAGTCATATGGAGATGATGGTCACGAAGGATACGGTACTAGTACTCTTACTATATGCAGTCATCGGGATAAATGACAAGGTCATGTTTATCCGATTATAGAGACTAGTTACCAGACATCCGACATGTGCTTCGTACGGGGCAGACACAATTCCAGCCCCAGGCCTAGCACTGATCATTCGATACTGGACAGAAAACGCAATACTACGTATACTACGCCTGATATAGATCATTTATTCCTGTAAGGATATTTCTGGAGAATTGGGTAGGCATGGTGCTTTGCTAGAAGCCAACATTGTCTTGTAAATCGGTATAAACGTAGTACGAGGTACTTACGTGTTCGGATAGTCCGACGACCGAATTTACTGCCAACAAAACATATCCAGGGATCTTATGGGTCGCTTCCCCCCAAGATTCACCGATGACGTATGACTCGCACTCTAAATTAATCTGGGATTAATTAGATAAGAGAGAAAATTAATCTGGGATTAATTGCGGAGATATTTTATCTAGGATAAAATATCATTTAAAGAGTGATAACTATTAATTTGGAATTAATCGAAAATTAATATATTTGAAATATTAAACGAAATTAGATTTCGACGAGGAATTAAAATTAGATTTTAATTCGGGCAAACGAGTTAATTTAGAATTAATTCGTTAGCGACGTGAATAGTGATTTCGCTAGGCATAATCATTTAATTACGACGTAATGGAAAATTTGTTAATTTGGAATTAGCGAACCTGAGCCCGGGATTATTTGCGAGCGCATTCACATTTCAAATTCAAGTGCGGCACGCAAATCAAATCAAGCGTTAAATCGCTAGTCGCAACTAGCGTCACATCATTCGTCAATCAAGTGATGGATGTCTTTCACTTTGAGTGATTGACGCAAGTCACTATTCATGATTGATGGATTGATGTGAGTTGATAGAAGTGGTTGGAGCCTTTAATTGTTTGACTTTTGAAAGCCAAATTCACATGAAATGAATTTGAAATTCAAATGTGTGTATTAGATACACAAATTTGGAATAAAACCACAAAACTCTCTCTTCCTCTCATCTCTCTCTTCTTCACGCCCATGGATGGGCAAAAACCTCACTGTTTTTCTGCAAAAACCGTGAGCAATGGAAGCCAAGAGTGGGATTTTGTGACAAAATCACAAGTGCTAGCACACTTACGAGACATGCGAAGGTGATAGTGAAGTCCACCCATGAGCCGGGAATCGTTCGATGAAGCTTGGATCTTGACGAATGACCAAAACTGAGCCAAAATAGTGAGCTGTGAACTGCCACTGCCGAATGCAGTCAATGAGGCAGAATTTCATTTTTGTTGCTTGCCACGTCGCTCAACCGATCGATGTGAGTATTCCGCAACTTCTTCGATTTGTATTCGCACATATTTCATGCTTATTATTGATCTTGGGACCTTAATAGAAACCAACAAAGTCCTCGTGGGATCGATACTTTTTAAACTACTTGAATGATACGTGCGCTTACGTTATACGCGTGTGTGATTACGCACCGGTCAAACTGGCACTACATGCATATACCCCGAAACTCTATAAAACTCCTAGATATATTCTCTAGATCTTATTTAAAACAAATCAAATTAGAACATATCAGTTCAAATTACGTTAAATCATAAGAAATCATTCAACTAATACAAACCCTTTCAAATTACATCATATCAAATCAAATTAGATCGCATCATATCACATTACGTCAAATCATATAGAATTCATTCCATTCATTCATATTGAATCCAAGCTATTTCGTATCACGTCACAATCATACACATCAAATATATCTTATTTATATCAAGTCTACATCATAATACATCATATCATATACCAGAGAGATCAAAGCAAGTTGCAAACAAAAGACCTATATAGTCAATTAATAAAAGAAAACCTACTCAGAAAATCAGATACCCTACAGATGCAGTCACCGCCATCTAAACCTTTTGCTATGATACCACTTCTATGACATCCCGCCAACAGTATGATCTTATCGGCAGGAGATAGGAATAACCCATCTCTCTGAGCCTCAAAACTAACGAAAAATGGATCTGACATACCCTGAAAATTAGACAACCCGGAACACAGTCCAACACTAATATGACCTGTCAAAACATCAAATAAGAAAAAAGACCTCCAGTCCAAAACAAAACAAAACAAATCACATCATCAATATACAAGGCTATGTGCCTAAATCAAAACATACAAACCAACACTTTAATTGTATACAATGACAACGTGCATTGCACGATCCAAAACATAAACAATAGGTACATACTTCTATACACAAATATATTCCAAGGACTTCAGAGTAACTGACTGCAACTTAGGTGATCCCTCGTCTGAAGCATGAGTATCCGAAGCTTGATGGCTGATTGATCTGGTTGCCAACCTAGAAAACTAGCAAACTGATTTGACGTGAGCTAGAAGCTCAGTAAGTAACCATGCTCGTATTATGCATAATAAAGTCTACAAGTCAAATATAATATAACATTATTAAGTAAACATATATGAACTATCATATTGTTAAGAATTTAGAACCGTTATGTAAGTTATTTTTATCCACATTCTAATAATCATTCAACTTCTATTTAACCTTTACTAGCTGACCATAAGATATCAATACCCAAAGACATATTTGTAGTTTAAACAAATTCGGTAAAATCCAATTATCAAATATTCTTATATTCTTTCAGTCATATATCAAAACTATATCATATACACATATACTTTTACAAAATTAAAGAACGTAACTTAATTTGACTCTTAGAATATTTATTTATAATTGTTCATATCCGCAAACACTTCTATCCCTAGAGCTTACCTACATACACGTCCAAGCCCGCCAATCAATCGTACATATTCAAGTATCTGACACATATATATATATATATATATATATAGGATAGATATATATATATATATATATATATCCACATATGTACAATTTTAAAAAACTAAACTTTTGTTGATGCCTCAGATATTTTACTTACCAATCATACACACATGAAAATGTTTCCAACACTAACACTTTCTCATACCAATATCCAAAATAGAATGTCGTATAACCAACAATAACATCATACGTACCTCTTGAATTACTCATGAACACAATAGAAAATCATAAACAGACATAATGCGCTAATTAATACACTTCAAATCATCAATCCCTTCTAACTCATATACGTTTATTATTGAAGTTCATTTACATAATAAAATTTTTACTTCTTCGGTAGTAGATACCAGATGTGGTTTTCATTTTATAATAATATACAGAACCTGAAAAGAAGTAGAAGATTACAAAATAGAGAAGTTGACCTACTACTTGGGAATGGAGAAAAGATCGTAGCATTATTCATGGGGATATACTCACTTCCTATACCTAATGAATTAGTTTTAGATTTACAAAATTGCTATTATATATTTAGTTTAACTATGATTATCATTTCCATTTCATTTTTGGACATGAAAGGATTTAAAGTAAAATTTCAATTTCTTATTCAAACTTGTGTGATGGTATTGGAATTATATGCAATGGTCTCTACATTCTTGAACTTGCAAAATTATTACTTCAACATAAACAATAACAAATATAAAATGGAATAACTCTTATGACATAGTCGACTAGGTCATATTAATGAAATGAGATTACACCAAATACATAAGGATTGG
The DNA here is from genome assembly GCA_019454045.1 of Zanthoxylum bungeanum. Taxonomy (NCBI): domain Eukaryota; kingdom Viridiplantae; phylum Streptophyta; class Magnoliopsida; order Sapindales; family Rutaceae; genus Zanthoxylum; species Zanthoxylum bungeanum. Next base: position 55,034 of record SKCR01042655.1, read on the forward strand.
TATTTCACACCCTTCAATTATGAACTTTATTGCAAATATGAATCATGTCTCATTAGAAAAATGGTTAAATCACCTTTTAAGGGCAAATATTATGCACAAATGAATTGTTAGAACTCATATATTCCGACGTTTGTAGTCCTATGTTAATTCATGCAAGAGGTGTTTTTCATACTTCATTACTTTTTATCGATTATTATTCTAGATATAGGTATGTGTACTTAATGAACTATAAGTCTGAAGCCTTTGAAAATTGAAAAGTTAAAGTTGAAGTAGAAAAACAACTAGGTCAAAGTATCAAAGCACTAAGGTGTAACCGAGATTTAGAATACCCAAGCCTAGAATTCAAGAATTATCTTAAGGTTGAGCGCATCATTCCTCAATGGACTTCTTCAGGAACACCGCAACATAATGGTGTATCCGAAATGTGAATTCAAACATGGTTGGATATGGATCGAACAATGATGTCTGGACCTGAGCTTGTTTCATCCTTTTAGGGAATAACATTATAAAATGATGTTTTCCTTCTAAATAGAGTTTCCTGTAAAATAGTCGATAAAACTCCTCATGGATTATAAGCTTGTTCATGATTAAGTCATTAGTTCTTAAGGCTTTGGGGATGTGATGCATATGTCAAACATGCATATCAAGACAAATTAGATGTTAGACAGAAAAAGTACAAGTTTGTGGGGTATCCTAAAGGAATGAAGGGATATTAGTTTTATAACCCAAGTGAGCAAAACTATTTTACCTAACAAAATGCTTCTTTCCTAGAAAAAGACTTTCTTCTAAGAAAGACTGTTGGGAGTAGACTTGACCTTGTTAAAGTCAAAGAACCATAAAATTTCATAGAATCGCCTAGGATCTCAAAAATGGCAGCAACAGAATAATCACAAGATGAAGAACTCCGATGATCTAAGTATGGAACATCATGAAACTTAAAGATATGAATATCTCATTGATGAAGGATATGAGGAAATCATCGAAAATGCTGATTCAATTAGTTATCAAGAGGCAATAAAAGATATTGCTTTTGGCATGTGGCTTATGGCAATGAAGTTCGAAATGGACTCAATGGTAGAAAACCAAGTTCGGGACATGGTGGATGTACCCATTGGGTAAGTTCCATAAAATGCAAATAAGTCTTCAAAAGGAAAATTGATGTTGATGGAAACATCTAAACCTACAAGATTGGGTTGGTAGCAAAGGTTTATCGATAAATCCAAGGAATTGACCTTCTCACATATTGTCATGGTTAAGTTTATTAGGATCTTATTAGCTATACGTGCATACCTAGACAATAATATTGGGAAAATAGATGTCAATACAAGCATTATTTAATGGAAACCTTTAAGATGATGTGTATATAAAGCAACCTGAAGGTTTTACATTTAAAAAGTCTCATGATAAGGTGTGCAAGCAAAAGAAATCCATCTATGGATTAAAGCAAACCTCAAGAAGTTTGCATATTCGATTTGATGAGAAAATTTAGAAATTTGACTTCAGTAAAAAAGATGATAAGCATTTTGTTTACAAGAAATATTATGTAACATCCCGAAAATTTTGGGATGTTACTGACAGGAGGCCAAACCACCCGGTCCTCCTAAGCCATACCCTAAACAAGACATTACCCCAATTTTCCACCATGCATGACATCCTAATGCATGATTATAAATATATACACATATATAACTCCATAAATACAAAATGAAAAATAAGGGCTCCGTGCCCAACTACATATTCCATATAAACATAATCAAGTAATACACATCTTTACTAGTAATCAGAATCATAATATTATTACATATCTCCCATTAGATTAACACATTCAATGACCTAATGCCCAAAATATCCCATGGGTAACTTGCAAATTAATATCTATCATCCACCGCGTCATCTCTGCCAAAGATAGAGGCTACGACTAAAATGGGGGAACAACCTATAAAACACTTGCAAACTGGGGGGATGAGTCTTTTGGACTCAGTGAATAGATACCAATTAAATAAATTTTTCACAAGAATTTCAAAGCACATCCATAAACATTTTTCATGCATGCATTGTGTAACACCCCGCCAAGGCAAGGTGCCACCGGCATGAGACATGATTAACCTATCTCTATAATCCTCTAAATTTATAGAAAATCGAGAATGATATATCCTAAAACTGGACAACTTGGATCTCAGTCCAGCATCAAAATAAACTTGAAATAAATATCATATATCAAAATGGACCTCAGGTCCACACCAACACATCAAAATCACCCCCTAAGGGCTTCGTGCCTAAATCATCTATCAACACTCAAGGGCTCTGTGCACAAAACATCATAAGCAATCAAATAATTTACTTAATATAAACGACGTGCTCAGTACGACAAACATAAACATAAATCAAATATCCTAAACTTCTAAAACTTCTCCCAGGACACTTGCGAGGGTGATTGTTGTTTGGGTGATCCACGTCTCGAGCATAACTTCCAAAACTATCGTGGTTGACCAATCTAGAAGCCAATTTGCAAAACTATCAAACTGGTTTGATGTGAGTTATAAAACTCAGTAAGTAACCATGCTAGTTATTACAACAAACTGTTGGGGTTTTTAGGGGGTATTACCGGGTAACACAGCGAAACGCGAAAAATCAAAATTTTCCAATTTCTATAGTTTTTCTTGGGTAATTAAAATAAATAAATTTATTCTAAATACTCAAAAATTCAATTTTTACCCAAAATCTAGAATTTTTCCTTAATTGCCATGAGACCCCCAAAGGTTTCATTTTGATCATTTTAGTCCTAATTTATCAAATACAAATTTAACAGATTTCAAATCACTACCAAAATGATTTATACATGTCAATACATCAAAATACAACTCACAACAAAAATCCCACTATTTCTTCAAATTGTCGAGAAGTCCCCAAGTTTCAACTTTGTGCATTTTGGTCCAATTTTTTCAAAACAAGCTTAGATGATTTCCAATCAATTCCAAATGATTCGTATATCTTATATACATCAAAATACAACACATATATGGAAGGCCCCTATTTTATTTTAGGTTAAAACCTTAATTTTTTCAATTAATCAAATTAACCAAAATTAACACAATTCAACACTTTAATCTAATCTCTACAATACGAAACAAGTTTCACCACTTTGAAACAACTCAAGAATAATTTTAGGTCATCATTGGGTGGCCTACCAACTCTAGAATGGCAAAAAGATCATCTAATGACCAAAAATGTGCTTATAAACCATTTACAAGCTTACTTTGTTAACATACACGCATACATCTTTCATTCACACTTCCAACCATCTTATTACAAAATTAAAAGAGTAGAGAAACAACCAAGAATCACATGTTGTAGCAAAGAATCCTAGAAAAAAATTTCTAGTTGGAGAAAAGTAGAAAAGACTTACAAAACGTGAAGTTTTCTTCAATTTCTCTCTTTGTTCTTCACTTTTTCTCTCAACTTTTCTTTTCTAATATTCGGAGGCTTAACAATTAAATGAAGCAAATGAAAAAACAAAACTCTTAAATATTTGGGTTGGTCGAAAATGGGTAACAAAAAAGAAAAAGATATTTTTCAATTTTCAAACCAAAAATAAAGAAGCCAAACCCATTTTAACACCTTTATCATTAGTGTAAAAGTCAAACATTTACACTAAGATATTTCCTAACCAAAATATCAACTTAGATATTTTATATATTAAATTACTTTAATTATTTAATAATTAATTAATTAATTAAATACAAATATCTAAATATATGTATTATATTTACTTTCAATAATCCAAATACATATATTAATGATATATGTCAAATATCATAATTTGACAATTAATTCATGTGTATTTAAAAATCATATATTAAATATAAATACACATTAATTAGGAAACGACCAAAAGATCCTTATGCATGTATCTTTCGTTTAACTGTTAAACGATTATAAATAATCAATATTATTCAAAAAGTTGCCTTAGTGCTCTACGAGTATATTTCATTAGTGAGACTCTATAGGTTCAGGCATATCTGTCACGAAAATAATTTTATGTCCATAGTCTACCCACCCGTCAAAATATGACGACCATAGATAAACTCACTGAACTATACAGATCGATGTCATCCTATACGTATAATCCCTCCGTCATAGGTATCCAGATTATTCCAAAGATATATATATAAACGTCAAATCTCTATAGATATAATCACGTCGACGTTTCTATTAGAAATCTCTTAATAACATTTAGAACTAACTTCTACAGTGTACCACAGGCCCATGAATTTAACAGATTGCTAATTCCATATTGAATACATATGTTCTGTACACAAAGCTGGCGAATTCTATCTTGAAACACAGAGGATATCATGAGAATCAGTCTGCACCGAATGAACAGGTGGAGATCTGAACTTAATAGGTCGGTGACTTGACTGCCATCAAAGTGTGGAGGATATCTCATATATCCACAGTGGTATCTCAAGTCAAAGAATCATTATGCTACTCAACCCGAGAAGATTCTTATTGACGTTTGTGTACCATCCATTAAGAATATTTGGTGAGTCGTTCAGTGTTTATCCGATATAAACACCTACATGTGTATACGAGTCTCTGAGGTTCATCGTTCATTGAGAATCAACCATTGAAATACAAGATTCTAATATACGACATGTACCGGTCTCAGCGTGTTTACTTACTAACCAAGTAATGTAAACCTTGACCAGGAATTGTTAAAGAAATGATATTGTTATGATACAACTCAATGTCGGTTGCTACGCTTTTGCAACTGTATCATAACTAATCATTATAAGGTCAATACGTCTTTACCATATATAAAGAGATATTATATTATTGAAAATGCTTATTTTATTAATAATAAAAGGTTTATATAAGTATTTAGAAGGAAATGGAAAAGAAATTGGAGATTCGAGCACCAACTCTAATAAATTCTCTCACTTGCTCTATTGTCAATCTCAATTGTATCTTATACCCATCGACACCACATGTTTATCAAACAACTTTGGAGGAATGGCCTTGGTAAGCGGGTATGCTACATTATCTTCACTCGGGACCTTACTGTTAGAGATATGCCCTATACCCAACTTGTGGATGGGCTATATGTACATGTATTTGTAATATTTTCATTATTTAATAAAATGGCAATCTTTATTATACGTTTCTTAAATAACTTATATGAATCATCAAACAATGTAATAAAGCCCTTGGAGTAATAATATGATGGCTTCCACGCCTTATGAGAATCATTACTCTTAAACATTCCTAGTAATAGTTTTGAGAATAATCTGGGCGTTCAAAAAGCAAAGAGACTAGCATAATGATAAGATCCGCCCTTAAGTGGGGTAACCGATCTCATAGGCTACTAGCGGATATCCATCCGCTTGGTGTATCACATGGATGCATGAGTTGCTCGTGTCCATCGAACTGACCGTCGAAAGTTTTCACATGGAGTGTTTATCCCATATGTCTGTGAGAACTTTCATGTATCGATTGTATGACTAGTCCTTAGACTTGAGGTCTTTACAATCTTATGTGTGGATCAAATAACTTTGACATTCTCCTTCATCGGTTCAAAAGATCCGGTCATAAAGGTATGATTGGGTCATTTGTTGAAACACATGAAGTTTGTAAATATACAACAGAGAATCGCCACTCTCTCGGATAAAATTTCTTATAATAGTAATATTTCAGTTCGCGGGTTGATATATATGTTCAGTGCTTGAGACTGTGGCCACAGCGGAAGAATCATTTGAGATTCTTGGGTTAGCACGATTCATGACACTATCAACATCATACCTTTGACTATATGGGTAGACATTTTCCATACCCTAGCGGTGGGACAGTGAGGCGATGGACCGTATCATATGTAAATCGCATACAGAATGGGTATATATCTTTCCTGCTCATTTGGGGGCCTTGGTATGTTGCTAGATGTCAACCTTGGTTATTGAAATCGAACGACCATCTGATCGGAGGATAATTTATGTTCGATTAAATTATCACGATTCATTTCATGTCCAACTTGAGGGGAACCCAAAAGGTCACAAACAACAAAGTCGAAATCAATGGTTAACAGTGCACAGTACAAATTTAACAGCATATATGATTGCTGAAGGAATTGTTCATAAATGGTTCAATGTGTTTAATTATTGAACATATAATTTATGAGGTTCCATAGTGGCTTAGGGATTTGTGAATGACGATAGGGGCACTTTGGGAATTGGAATAAATAAATAAACGTGAATAGTAATTTTTTTTTTTATATATTTGTTATTTGTTTTGAATTCCAATTCGGCACAAACTCTTATTAGGGTTTTATAATCTCATTAAACCACTAAATTAAGATCCAATGGCTAAGATTAATTAGCTTTTTATCCCACATCGGATTCTTAATTAATTTTGTTGTCTTTGGAGCACCTATATAAACCCAAAGAATTCTTTACAAATTTTTACACCAAAACCTTTCATATCTGGGTTTATATAAGTGAGCAACTCTAAAGTTTAAGAGTAAGCCACTGATTTTGAGGATCCATAAGTCTAATTGACTAGGGGAATCTCCAGTTAAAAGTTTTGAGGTATTTGCCTAGGCTAGCACCAAGGGCAAAATACCCGTGCACTCAAGGCGTAGTCTTGCCGTTGAGTTTTGGCTTTTGTGTGTGCACCTTTGGAGGCCACACACTTGGGTGGCTCTTTGGAACGTGGAAGAGCTTGCTGAGTTCGAGAAAAGCTTGTAGATTGGAGGGAGGACTGTAGGAGTCTTCGGTTCAAGTAAGTCTTTTTCTTTCTTTTTAATTAGAGTTCTTATGATAGTTAGCATGTTTAAGTTTATGTTCTTTGCATGTTTTATGCGTTTTTATGCTTAGAATATATAGTAACATGCCTAGGCTTGTAGAATAATCAAAACAAATGGGTCTTGGGCAAAGGGATAGCGGAATCATAATTTCTTCTTGATTTTCCGTTGCGCACTCGCGGCCGCTTCCCAACAGTGGTATCCGTGTGCTGTTTTTGTTTTGATTAGTTCTCTCTCATTTGAACTCGAAATTGGGTGTGTAAAAACTCGTTGGAAAGCTAACACCCTGAACTTAATTTAGATACAAGTTTTGCATGATTTGGCTAATATTTTAATTGTGAAATTGCATTTAAAGTTCACGCATCTGTAAAAATATGATAAAGTAAATTTATTTGATTAAAATAAAATGCAATATCATAATTAAATATTAATCAAAGTTATTTAATGCCTAAAATAATTCCAACATATTAAAACTCATATGCTTGATGATTCTATGTATGATTAGAATTGGCATGATTATTTTAGGGTGCAAGCATCTAGAGACTTTCTAAGGAAATAGGAGTGTATTGTTTATCCCTTAGCTAAGTAATTATTCCGTGATGAACTTAGAGATTTATTACCTTTAAGGCTAATAGATATAAATCACTTGTTTATAATAAAATACATTATAAAAGATACAAGTGGGGTGGGACCAAGGCGTTAATAAAACTTTCCAAACTAAAGTTAATTTAACCAAATGTATTACTAGAGTTAGATAATGATTTGGTGCATTCCTTCACTCACTACCTTTTTATAGCCAAAAGGAAAAGCGTTGAAGACATCTAGATAATCATTTACTCAAAGCTTACCTTAAAGCATATTTAAAGTGTTGGACTAATTTGGAGGATCTATTGTTTATTCCTGTCACCAAGGCAATAAGAGCCTAAGAGGTAAGGGTATTTAAGAGAGTTCGCTCCACCCTCCCTCTGGAGAATTTTCAATGGAGTAATCCATTTGACAATTATTCACTTAAACTTGCTAAAATCCTCAATAAAAATTTAAGTCTAAAATTTGCCTCCCATTGTAAAGTATAGACCCAAAAGGCTTAAACCGTATTGGCAGGACTAGGCTTTACCAGACTGATACAATACCAATTTGTCCCTAAATCGTACTATTGACAATGGTTTGACTTTTGTGAGTCATAAGACGCATCGACCCATAGGCGTGGTCTTATAACATATTGGCAAAGATTGGGTGTGCACAAGGACTAGCATAAGCTATGTCATGTTTGATTGTCCAACCAAATGATCAAGGAATTGTGATATATATCCTCATTCATCCATTGTGTTGTGGAGTACCTGGAGGAGTATATTGAGCGAGAATCTCATTCTCATTTAAATAATCAGTGAACTCACCACTCATATATTCACCGCCTCGATCCGATTAAAGACATTTAATATATTGACCAGTTTGTTTTTCTATTTCATTTCAGAATTCATTAAACTTTTCAAAGGTTTCTGATTTATGTTTTATCAGATAAACATAACTGTACCGTGACACACCATTGGTAAAAATAATAAAGTAAGAAAAACCACTGTAAGAAGTCTGACTAATGGGACCATATACATCAGAATGTAGGAGTTCCAATAAGTCGGTGGCTCAGTGTCCCACAGCAGAAAATGAGGCTTTGGTCATTTTACCCCAAATGCAAGATTCATAGGTTGGATAAGGTTCAATGGTGGGATCCTGAATCAAACCATTCCTTGTTGGCGACTTGGTCGCGTAATTGGATTTTGATGACGTCAACGCAATTGACGACTTCAACGTGCAAACACGAAGCATTACAAAAAGTGTCGAAGCATATGGGGTGAAGAGCGAGAATATGAAGACTAGCGGCAAATCGAAGATAATGATTAAGAGCTAAATTTTATTGTAAGTGAGTTTACTCAAGTGATCTAAAGCTCTTAGGAATCATACATTTTGCATCACTTGCATTTAAAATGGATTAGAATGCTTAAAGAATCATTTGCACTTTATTTGCACAAAAATGAATTTCTATGCACAGGTGCATCGGTAAATGATCTTCCAAAAACTATTAAACGGTTGAATTAAACTTCAAATGATATACCGTTAGATAGATATGTGTCTCTAGTTTTCTACGGTTCAAACGGAACATAATTCCGATGCATAGAACTTTTGCTAGAGCCTTTTTAGTACAACATGTTCAGATGTGCGTTTTCTGCGTACACGTCACATTAGAAAAATTCCATAAATTTCATCTTAATGTTTGTGGAGCTGAATTTTTTACAGAAGCTAGACCTATGTGTCTAGTTTATGTAGAAATTTACAAATCAAGATTTGGAATTTGCTAGAGGAAGTTATGGCCAAAATACCAAGTGTCGTCAGTCTTGACTGGTCATGCACATACTGAAACCAGGGAGCTCCATGCCGGTCCCCATGCCGGTTTTCTCGCCGGTCTCCATGCCGGTTTTAGCTGAGAAAATATGCTCTCTGGAACCAGGGAGCTCCTCGCCGGTCTCCTCGCCGGTATCCTCGCCGGTATCCTCGCCGGTTTGCTCGCCGGTCCAACGGCTAGTTTTTTGAACGTTATGTTACCGTTGGAGCCCTAGATCGGCATGCCGGTTTCCTCGCCGGTCTCGCTGTGAGTTGGCTAAAAGCTTTGCATTTTATTATAAATAGAACCCCAACTCTTTGCCTCAAGTTAGAGACTTAGAAAACCTTCATACACATTCTCTAAAGCAAATACAAGAGTGTCTTAAACCTTCATACACTTAAACACTCATACAAGCTCACACACATTCATATCATTTAGTGAGCTTAGATCACTTGGGTTTGCATCTCACACAATCTTCATTATATTTGTGAGTGCCCAAGTGTGTTTTACAATTTCTTATCAAAAACACTTGCGGTTTGTGAAATCCATAGTTTGGGTAAGTTGTAAAGGTTGTGAGTGCACCTACGAACAAAACTCAAAGTTGTAAAGGTTGTGAGTACGCCTACGAACAAAACTCAAAGTTGTAAAAGGTTTGGAGTGCACCTTTGCGGAAAAACTCTTGGTTACGAGTGAGCCACGACAAAACTCGGATTTTAGTGGAAATCTTCAAGCGAGGCTTGGGGGAGTGGACTTAGGCACGTTTGGCCGAACCACTATAAATCGTGGTGTCGTATTTCTCTTTCCCATAACTTTTACTTATTTGCAAGTTTGATTACATTTATAATATTGATTAGAAACTTGCATATAGGCTATTAATTGGAATAGAGAAAATTGCCTAAAACTCCCACTTGGTAATAAGAGCTTAAAATCGGCAAAGATTTTATAATTCCGCATTTATAGCGATAACCCAATTCACCCCCCTCTTGGATATAGAGATTTCTTGTCGCTATTGCTTGTAGGTACTTTCATTCCTAACCAACTGGGTTAGACGTTTCATGCATATATGACTTAACCTCATATGTCAAAGTTCGGTATTATTTATTTCAGATAGTTTACGTTTATTAATTTCAGTATTCAAGATATCTCGAGAAGTATGCAAAGTGTAATGACCATGCTCATTTGGACAAACAAGGATATGAATATTATTTCTGTCATATAAATACAAGAAACAGTTCTTAATATTTACATGATATCCCTAAATATCTAATACAAAAAGTGATATAATATTTGCAATGTATCCCGGTACAACATAACAGTCATGAAACAAAAATCTCCCCGTGGGTAAGAGAATCTTGCATAATCCCACTGCAACCGCATCCAGAGAGTCACCACTTCCGAATCGCAACTGCATCTCTCCAGATTTCAGCCATTTACTTTCCTTCAGCATCTGCAACGAATTGAAAATGTTAACAGAACAAGCAGAATCTAAAATCCAACTATATATGACAGCTTCACAAGCTAAGGAGATATTAATAACAAGAAAAATAAAAGTATCTAATGTCAATGATCTTTTCTTCATGATCTGTGCAAGGTAGTCAGGATAATTTCTCTTCCAGTGCTCGATCTTACTGTAATGATGGCATTTGTCTTCAGAAGCTCTCTTGGGCTTCGCTATCTTAGCCTGTGGAGGAACATTGAAACCCTTCTTTTTCTTTCCCTTCGTATTCTTCCCTTTCGACTTGGAATGGGAAGAAACAAAAAGTGAAGTGGGTTTCGGAAAACGAGTTGGCACTCCATTCCTCAAATTCTCCTCCGCTGTGAAAAGAATCATTTACAACTCATGGTAAGAACAGTGATTCATGTTCATGTTAAAGTACATCACAAACTGGCGATATGACACTGGGAGCGAACCTAGAATGACAATCCGTCCCAAAGTGTCATTGAGAGGGAAGTCACTTCACCTCAATTGCTCGATCAGATCGATCAAATGAAGCACATGCGAGCTCACAGCATGTCACTCATCAAGTTTTGAATGGAATAGTTCTATTACAGCTCTATGAACCAAGACTTGTTATTGATTCATTAACGATTCCCAGAGTTGTGTCATCATGCTATATACATCAGGCATATCAAATTATTGCCTTTTGAGTTCCGAAACCAGTGAACTAAGTATGTATGATTTAACTCTTAAATCATCATCTTTCCATCTCCGGAAAGTCTCAAGTTCCTCTGGTGCCGCATCCTCAGATACAAGAAGGGGAAAATGACCCTATAATACAAATATGATTTTCCCAGTCATCAAAGTTCCCAGCGCTTTTGAGCTTATTCGTATCAAGCATACGAGCAAAGGGGTTGTTTGAAGAAGCCGCCATCGTAAATCTATCACATAGATAGCGAAAAACGGTTAGCAGAAAAATAGTTTCACATAATATCATAAAGTATTAAATAGATCATGATTTTTTTAATCTAAAAATGCCTCTCCCACTATTTAATGTAAAACTGTAATCCCAAAACAGAATACATAACATGCAATAATCAAATCAAATATATAGTGAAAAGTGGACCCCATGAGTATATTTCAGCTCACAACTCTGGCACGGTTTCGCCTACGTATATTCATTAGATAGACAACTCATTGTCTATCACTCACCAGTGACTCTTAGGTTCCGGTTCTGATCGTTTCTCGTTGTGACAGCTTTGGCACGTTCATAATGAGATGTATCAAGGTTAATTTTTCAATGCTAAATTCAAGATAATTACATAACCCTGACAGCTTTGGCACGTTCAGGATTCCGCTTTCGCTTGAATTTACCTAATATCATATATTTATCTGGTACAAAAAATTCATACCGGCTATATCCTCACAGCTTTAACACGTTCTCGGATATAGTCATAGAATATTTATCTATAAGTCGTATTGATAAGACAGAACAAGAAACATGAATCAAAAACATATTAATTATAAAACCTTATTTAAATAGAGATTTTCCGCAAAAGATGTTATAAACTTTATTTTCATCAAATTAAATCAATACATGCATAAAGTAAAGTAAATATTAGATTAAATTGTCAAAATTTAAGGGCTAATCATATCATGGGTTCAGAATCAGACTCGCTCTAATACCAATTTGTTGGGGTTTTTAGGGGGTATTACCAAGTAACGCAGCGAAACGCGAAAAAATCAAATTTTTCTGATTTCAATGATTTTTCTTGGGTAATTAAAATAAACTAATTTATTCTAATTACTCAATACTCAAAAATGTAGTTTTTACCCAAAATCAAGAATTTCCCTTAATTGCCGTGAGACCCACAAAGGTTTGTATTTTAATCATTTTAGTCATACGATGTCAAATACAAATTTAAGTGATTTCAAATCACTACCAAAATGATTTATACATGTCACATACATCAAAATACAACTCACAATAAAAATCCCACTATTTCTTCAAATTGCCGAGAAGTCCTCCAAGTTTCAACTTTGTGCATTTTGGTCTAATTTTGTCAAAACAAGCTTATATGATTTCCAATCAATTCCAAAATTATTTGTATATCTTATATACATCAAAATACAACTCATATATGAAAAGCCCTAATTTTGGTTTAGGTTAAAACTTTAATGTTTTCAATTAATCAAATTAACCAAAATTAACCAAAATTAACACAATCCAACACTTTAATCTAATCTCTACAACACCAAAAAAGTCTCACCACTTTGAAACAACTGAAGAATAATTATAGGTCATCATTGAGTGGCTAACAACTCTAGAATGGCAACGAGATCATCTAATGACAAAAAATGTGCTTATAAACTATTTACAAGCTTGCTTTGTTAACATACATGCATACATCTTTCATTCATCCTTCCAACCATCTTATTACAAAACTAAAAGAGTATAGAAACAACCAAACATCACATGTTGTAGCTAAGATCCCTAGAAATATTTTTCTAGTTGGAGAAAAGTAGAAAAGACTTACAAAACTTGAAGTTTTCTTCAATCTCTCTTTGTTCTTCACTTTTTTCTCTCAATTTTTCTTTTCTAATATTTGGAGGGTTAACACTTAAGTGAAGCAAATGAAAAAATAAAACCCTTAAATACTTAGGGTTGGCCGAAAATGGCTAAGAAAAAGGAAAAAGAAATATTTCAAATTTCAAACTAAAAATAAAGAAGTCAAAACCAATTTTAACACATTTATCATTAATGTAAAAGTCAAAAATTTACACTAAGATATTTCCTAACCAAAATAGCAACTTAGATATTTTATATTTTTAATTACTTTAATTATTTAATATTAAATAATTGAATAATTAATTAATTATAAATTTCTAAATACATGTATTATATTTACTTTAAATAATCCAAATACATATATTAATGATATATGTCAAATATCATAATTTGATAATTAATTCATGTGTATTTAATAAAATCATATATTAAATACAAATACAAATTAATTTGGAAATGACCAAAAGATCCATATGTATATATCTTTCGTTTAAACCGTTAAATGATTTATAAATAATCAATATTATTCTGAAAAGTTGTCCTAGTGCTCTACAAATATATTTCATTAGTGAGACTCTCTAGGTTATGGCATATTCATCACGAAAATGTTTTCATGTCCATAATCTACCCACCCGTAAAATATGACAACCACATATAAACTCATTGAAACATATAGGTCGATGTCATCGCATACGTATAATCCATCGATCACAGGTATCCAGATTATTCCAGAGATATAGATATAAATGTCAAATCTCTATAGATATAATCACGTCGATGTTTCTATTAGAAATCTCTTAATAACACTTAGAACTCACTTCTACAGTGTACCACAGGTCCATAGATTTAACAGATTGTTAATTACTTATTGAATACCTATGCTATGTACATATAACTGACAGATTCTATCTTGACACACACATGATATCTTGAGGGTCAGTCCACACCCAATGAACAGGCGGAGGTCTGACCTTATAGGTCGATGACGTGACTGCCAACAAAGTGTGGAGGATATCTCATATATCCACAGTGATATCTCATGTCAAAGAATCACTATGTTACTCAACCCGAGAAGATTCTTATTGATTTTTCATAACTGTATCATAACTAATCATTTTAAGGTCAATTACATCTTTACAATATATAAAGAGATATTATAATATAGGAAAAAAAGTTTACACAAGTATTTACAAGGAAATACAAAAGAAATTGGAACTCGAAGCACCAACTCTAACACAAACAAGTCAAACATATACAACAAACAAACAATTCAAACATATCAGCAGTTTATCAGAATTACTAAATTGTTCAAGTTTAGATTTATCAACTTTTATTATCTTTTATACATACCATGACAAGTTCTCATATATGCCGATTTATTAACCAAACATTCAAAGCTCACAAAGTATCATCCTGAACATCACAGAACAAGTCATTTTACATCGAATTCATTCCCATTATATGGGACGTGGAGTCGGATTTATTATACTTTATTACAATTAAGCATCTTTGAAATATCATTAAATCGATAAAGCAAATATACTTCATTCTTCGATTACAAACTATATTTTATATTAAAACAAACTTACTTTGACTTTCTTTAATCACAATAACCTTACAATAACTTGACATTCGGGATTCGTATGTACTCACAAATACCATAGAACATTTCTCTTATATCCATGCAAACACAATTTCAGGATTCTTACATTCACATAAGAATACACTATCCATATATGTTACGAGTTCTATCATATACATACATACAATCATCATGCTAGCAACAACGAAGCACACATAACAACCAATACATCACAACACACATAATCAAACAACAAACATATATGGTTGGGTTATAGTACAATGCTCGTACGAGACTCATTACCTATTTTAGAATTGGTATGAGATGAATTTCGTCCGAATGGATTCCTAACCAGCTCGACTACTACACCACGAATCACCCAATCAAACATACACACAGGCGCACATACCATATAACATAAACTCATCGCATAATTTCTCATACACATGCATATACACGACAAACAATCTGAACATCATTCAAATACTCATATACATACATATGTTTCTAACATACGAATATACATAACTATGAACTCAAATGCTAAATCCTCAACCGTCCTCATATCTTTCATTACCACTCAAACACCCTTAGTTTCAGATTTTTCCATATAGTAATCTATGATACATAAACTTATCAATTATACTTATTCATTCAAAAATAACTTAGCTTATACCCATTCCTTATCTTAATTATGTTGGACAATTATGGCATATGGATATTTAATGATTAAACCTTTGTGGATTAATATTGTCTTATATCTTCTTAATCTGGAACTAATCATAAGGACTTTTATCATTTATATATCCAGGTAATCCAATTACAAATGAAAAAAGAGCAATTTCCTTTGTCACATAGTTAAATTGTACAACAACATCATGTTATGTACAAATAGTGATGCTATGTGTCATAATTGTCCAACAATCTCCCACTTGGCCTATAGCCAATCACTCAGGTGTCTAATACCTGAACTATGCTGAGAAACAGCTTTCGTCAGCGGATTTGCAAGGTTATCATCTGATGCGATTTATTCGATCATCACATCGCTACGATATATGACCGAACGAATCAGATGAATTAGTCAAAGTAAATACTTGGATCAATGATGAGACCGTGGTTCTTTAGCCTGCGTTGTAGCCTAGCTCAGTTGCTAACAGAACTACTCCTAATCCAATTAGGATTATTTAGATCCAAAATGCTTCTATTTCTGCATCAGCTGCAGCAATGTTCCGTTTTTGTTATTTATTCGGCAATAGTATATTGCTTGGAAGATTTCCAGCTCATTGTTCTGTTATTCAAATTATATATGTACCCTTATTACGACTTACAGTCATTTTTATCTTTTTGGAAACTTGCAGCGGTGAACCTTGTCTCCTCAAGTTCTCCATCTCCATGACTTAAGAAATCATCCTTAGTTCGTCTAAGATACTCAAGGATGTCCTTAACATCAATCTAGGGACCATCACCTAGATTGGCCTAATTGTGTCTATATATGCTCAAAGCGTATGAGACATCAGGTCACGTACATATCAAAACATACGAACACTGAGAGAGTGTCAGCAGCTTTCTAGATCTATCCCAATAGATCTTTATTCCTAGAATAAAGTCTGCTTCTCCCAGGTATTCCATGGAGAGTTTTAATGAAAGCCAAGCTTTCACCGATTTTAGTATGAGAATGTCATTGCTAAGAAGCAATCAATCATCAATGTATATGACATTTATTGTCAGTGCGCTCCCACTAACCTTCTTATATACACAAGAATCATCTTCGTTTTTTGAATTAAATCATATACCATTATGATAACATAAAAACACGGGTTCCAAGAACGTAATGTTTGTTTCAATCCATTAATGGATCGATTTAACTTGCAAACCTTGTTTGCATGTTTTGGTACGACAAAACCGTTAGGCTGTTGCATACAAACATCCTCCAAAAGGTTTCTGTTAAGGAAAACGGTTTTGGCGACCAACTGTCATATTTCATAAACGAAATATGGAGTATTAGCAAGCATTATCCAAATGGATTTAATCATGGCAACAGGTGAAAATGTTTTGTCATAGTCGACACTATGTCGTTGATGATACTTTTTATGTACAAGCCTAGTTTTATACATTTCATGTTCCCATCCATGTATGTCTTCCTTGAAGACTTATATAGTACCAATAGGCAGAATGCCTTCTGGTACATCAACCAGTATCCAAACTTGGTTGATATAAATGGAATCCATTTCGGACTTCACTTTGCCATAAAAGGAGTCGATACCTTGTATCACTTCCTCATACGTAGTCGGTTCGTCTTCCTCAATAAGATTGATATCTACATGAGGTGAGATCACAAACCCATACCTCCCAGGTTGTTTTCTGACTCTCTACGTGATTCTTATGTATTCGAAGATTGTGGTTGTGGGACACAGAAACTGGACGACGCATGCTGTCCCGGGCTCGCGGTCCGATCGGGAGTACGGAGTAGCCACAGGGGGACTAAACCGGAGAATAATGGAGTCGCCACCCCGGTGTGAACCGGGAAAATGAGATTTAAGGCCGCACTCACCCCTCGCAAGGGAGAACCTCAAACCGTTGGGTTCGGAATGGTCCCTTACTTATGCCACATGTAATGAAAGGATTTATGTAATAATTTAATCAGGCTTAAGTAGCACTTATTTCCAAGAGTATCATGCTTCTAAATTCACATGTACAAAATAAAACTTACACCTAAATTTACATTTATTTCACAACTAAGATTGCATGCTTGAAAGTACATCAAAGGAGCGACAAACATACAACTTCATTGGCATATTATATTCAAGAAAACACAAGCACACATACTAACCACGCAAGCACACATGTGAGCACCTTCTCAAGTGGTACGTGGAATTGTATCCCAAGTACAGACCGTACTACCATCCATTCGGAATCGGCTACGGAATTTATTTCTGGGTTTCCATCCGATATACCACAAGAAATAATACTCAAATGTTATCATGACATAGGCATATGAAGCGTAATATATTAAACACATTGTACTCATACATATGGGGATAGCTATTAGGAAAACTATGTATGAAATCTGATGAAAATGACTAAGTTCAGTGGGTGCACATTCGCGTAGCGTTTGAAAACGTTTTCGAACCATAAACAGAAGGTTCGCGTTCGTATAGCGTTCGAGAACGCGTTCGAACGGAACCAGACCTGATGCATGATAAGACTAAGAAAGTGTGTGTCCGTTCGCGTAGCGTTTGTAAAACGCGTTCAAACGGGAAACAGAAGGTTCGCGTTCGTATAGCGTTCGAACGGACCCAGACCTGATGAAACGAAATGCATGCGCGTTCGAGTAGCGTTTGTAAAACGCATTCGAACGGGAAATAGAAGGGTCGCGTTTGCATAGCGTTTGATAACGCGTTCGAACGGGAACAGACCTGATGCACAAAATGTGATGCAATATATACATAAAAAAGCAAATAGCGAAATACGAGGCGCGGTGAAGCATCGTGGCAAATGATTTTAACCTCTTCAATTAGAGGACCTTTCATCGCACTTACTAAGCCCATGCGCTTGATTGAATCATGCATACGAAGAATAAAGAAACAATAATATCAAACTTAGTATGCCCGTTTGAATGTATCTTGCATTCAACCGAACACACATCAACCGGCGCGGCAAAGCATCGTGGTAAAGGGTTTTAACCTCTTCAATTAGAGGACCTTTCATCGCACTTACTAAGCCCATGCGCTTGATTGAATCATGCATACAAAGGATAAAAAACAATAATATCAAACTTAGTATGCCCGATTGAACGTATCTTGCATTCAACCGAACACACATCAACCGGCGCGGCAAATCATCGTGGTAAAGGGTTTTAACCTCTTCAATTAGAGGACCTTTCATCGCACTTACTAAGCCCATGCGCTTGATTGAATCATGCATACGAAGAATAAAGAAACAATAATATCAAACTTAGTATGCCCGATTGAACGTATCTTGCATTCAACTGAACATACATCAACCGGCGCGGAAAAGTATCGTGGTAAAGGGTTTTAACCTCTTCAATTATAGGACCTTTCATCGCACTTGCTAAGCCCATGCGCTCGATTGAATCATGCATAAATAAGCGACATGCAGAATTCAAGTGACGAAAAATAAACAAACCGAAGCAACACAAAACAAAAGAGGGTGCCGTTTACTCACTGTTCTGCTGCTGTTCGGCCTCTGTTTTGCTGCTCACTGTTCAGGTCACTTGTTTTGACGTTTCAACGGACTGTTCCGAGTTTTTTTTGTGGGTTTTTAGTGTAGTCTTGTGTGATTATTTTAAGGATTATAAGTGCAGTCCGTACATCAGTACATGTGTATATGTACCACATCCAGTATCAAAATTCAATTCTTAAAACTAGTAGTAGACATGTTTATAACAAACATATCTGAAGCTGGAGCCTTGTCTCATCTTCACTTCCTTCATGTCTGCCTTGTCCATACGATATTCACGCTTCTAGTGACCCCGTTTGCCACAGCTTAGGTAGACATCTTGGGATATGTCCTTTGTCTTCCCAGAAGACTGTGATGATTTAGCCTTTCCTTTTTTTGTTCACACCCGCAGAAGCCTTCGGCCAAGCCTTGGCCTTCTGGGATGTCGAAGTAAAATGCGCCTTGCGCTTCTTGCCCTTTTAGAAGCTCTGGCTCTTCCTCCTTGAGTATAGCCATTAACTCTCCAAGATTTTTCTCTTGGTTCATCATGTTGAAGTTCCTGATGAACCCGCCCCAAAATTCGGGTAGAGACTGTAAGATCAAATCTATAGAAGTCTCAGCCTCATAGGTAATGCCCAGCTAACTTAGTTGTTTGATGTCAGCAATCATCTGCGACACCTAGTGCTAGATTGATGTACCCTCTGACAAGCGCGAGTGAAATAGCTTCTTTTGCAATCAGTACTTCTAAGATCTAAGGTTGGATCTATGAAGATCCTTTAATTTCAACATCATGGTATAAAGATCTAATCCTTAGTTATGACGAAAAAATTAAGGAGTCATTGCAGCAAGCAATACAGATTGAGCACAAAAGTTATCATCGCGATGAGTCTTCCAAAGCTCATGCTCTACTATTTGCTCAACTCCAGGCTCAGGCCCTATAGGTTTCTCTATCAAATAGAGTAACTTCTCAGCTCCCAGGACTATCATGAGATTCTTTTCCCAAACTGAAAATTAAAGCCATTAAAGACATTTTCACCCAGGATTATGTTATTTTGACGCTAATCTTTCAAGTCATCTGGATTGCTATAGTCCAACTATCCAATCAACGATTTCAGGTACAATCTAATGTAATGATTAATATAGTCTAACTATATAATTAACTACAATTTGATTGCTTACTTTTAAATGTATTGATTACTATAGTCCAACTATATAACCAACTACAAATGAAGTAGTTTGAACACAGTCCAATTGTTTAATTAAAACAACAATTGAATATTAGTCCAACTAATATATTTGTATATTTTAAAGATGAAAAAATAAAATGAGCGTGTATTGGCAAGTATCTATTGGGTTAGGATCCCGTTAAATAACACACAACCTTGACTTTGGCAAACAAGCTGTATGAAACTTAACTAGGTAGATCTCTAAGATCAATTGGATCCCATCCAATTACTAGATCCAGTAGGTGGACCTCCAAGTCAGAAACATATATCCAATATATGTAAATATATACCATATTTCCTAACCTGTTTCCTCTGAATCAACTAAGCCTTGGCTTTGGTTCAACAAAATAATGATTCCAGTTAAGCGTGACCCATTGACAGTGGGAAAACTTCGTAATCGAAGTCGATGAACAGGAAGTGACCTTGACTTTGGCCAACAAGCACAACCGCCCAAGAAATACGACATGGAACAAAGCTTACGCGGTTCAAACACATCCGTGATGGACAAATGTCTTGTCTTTGGCCAACAAACCAATGCCAATCTTGGATCTTGAGAGAGAACCACTCAATGGAAGGAAAAATGTTTAATATTGAATGTGTAAATTGGCAACCAATTTATTATCTTTGATTAGGTCTCATCATACACCCTTAAACATGCATTCTAAAAGCATAATAAGGTGCGAAATAAATTAATAATGATATGCGGATGGATATACAAGAAATTGATCCTAGAGCAAATCTCTCAATTTCTTCTCTCCCGCTTGCACTATTCTTACTTCTACCCAATTACATAATGCATTAAAGAAACCTCATTAACATTGAGAATAGAGATAATTGGCTGGACATGTAGGTCCAATTTAATAAATTCTAAATTTATTACAACAATTTCCAAAATTTCCCTCACCCTTCTAATATCCATCTGATATACAATATTCATACAATACATCCGAGTATTCACACAAAGCATGTTATCAATCAATCTAATCCAATTAATTAATCTTTGAATTAATGACCATCCAATATTCAAACAATGATTTGATTTGCCTGAGTCAAACTCGTTTAAGAATAAATACTCAAAGTACGTATTCTTGAATTATATTGAATTACAATTTTAAGTCAAATTTAAATTGTATCCAATACTAATTCATTAGTAATTCCAAATTAAATGATCACACTTTCAATAGTGCCTTTAAGGACTTGGATTCCAAATCCAATCCAATTGGGTCTCAAAGGCCCAATTAGCATCCAATAATATTCAATTAAAGTCCAATAGGCTTTCAATTGATTCTTTAGGCATGGCCTTTGGCCATTGTGGATCAAACCCAAAATGCCAAGGCCCAAGTTAGGAATCATCCTTTGCCATAAAATCAATTTTGGCCCAATTAAATTATTAAAGGCCCAATGTAACATTTTTGGACTTTATGGAAATGGTTTAGGCCCAAATATGATCCAAGACAAAAATTTGGCCAAACCAAGCCCATTATCCTAAATACAACAAATTAGATTAATATATCATTTCAAATTACATATTAATCCATTCAAGTGTAATTAACACAATTAATTAATTAATCTAGTATTTCCAAAACACTAATTAATCTAATTAATCATGATTAACAACTAATTTATGTTTAACATAAATTAAACAAAATCAATTCTATAACATGCTACATACTCACGACCAGGCATAGAAATAACATCCAATTTTGATTTCAATCCAATTAAATCAACAATCAAAATCCAATTTAAATATTAAATTTATTTTGTCGATTAATTCCAAATTAATCGCGTTCTCTATTTTTCACGAATTTAATCCCATTAAAATTCTTACCGTAATTAATCCTAGATTAATTTTCTCTCTCTCATAATTAATCCCAGATTAATTTTGTTCAGGTTAAATGTCAACGGTGAATCATTGGGAGGCGACCCAAGAGATCCATGGATATGTTGGCAGTAAATACGCTCATCTAACTATCCGAACACGTGCATACAAGGTACCACGTTCCAACCGATTTACAAGACATGGTTGGCTTCTAGCAAAGCACCGTGCCTACCCAATTCTCCAAAAATATTCTTTTAAGGAATATATGATCTTTGTTAGGTGTATTATACATAGTATAGCGTATTACGATCCAGTATCGGATGTCACATGTTAGGCCTAGGGCTAGAGTTGTGTCTGCCCCGTACGAAGCATATATCAGATCACTAGCAACTAGTCTCTTTATGATCGGAAAGTCATGACCTAGTCATACTTTCCTGATGGCAATAGCATTATAGAGTACCAATTCTGTATCCATGCGTGATCATCATTTCCATATTACTGAAGTGATACTTCCATCTTGACATCACACCCAATACACTACGATTCTCAGTATACCCAGAAGAGGCGTACACAGAACCTAATAAAGCCCCAGATGACCAAAACCAAAGTATACTGATTGTCGTAAGTATTAGCGATGCAAGTCTCAGGTGTTGGATAATATGACCCATAGCGTCACTATTTGTACAGATCATGGTGTTGTTGTACAAATTAACTATGTAACAAGGAAATTGCACTCTCATCATTTGTGATTAGATCACCATAGATATATAAATGAAGAGAGGTCCATATGATTAGTTCCTGGATTGAGATGATATGAGACAGTATCAGTCCACGAAGGATTAATCATTAATATCCCTAGCCGGAGTATTATCGAGACAGGACATCGATAATGCGGAATAGGCTAGTATTGCACTTGTGCGCGTTGTGAGGGCACGACGGCATAGTTCTCATATATTTAAGTATTGGATACTTATGCAAGTGCGATAGGAGGTTGTGTTTCACCGATGGTACGGGAAACTGCTTCTCTCTGGATAGACCCCTCGGAATCCCATTGGTATTATGACTATGTGTCTATGGGAGGCCGAAATCAGGGTAGGTGTGTATGGTCTTAACCTGAGACTTACATCGCTAATACTTACGATAATCGATAGACTTTGGTCTTGGTGGTACAGGGCTTTAACCGGTTCTGCGTACACCACTTCTGGGTTTATCAGAGAGTCGTAGTGTATTGGGTGTGATGTCAAGACGAAAGTATCACTTCAGTCATATTGGAGATGATGTCACGCAGGATACGATATTAGTGCTCTTAAGTGCTGCGTGGCCATCGGGATATTATAACAAGGTCATGTATATCCGATTATAGAGACTAGTTACCAGACATCCGACATGTGCTTCGTACGGGGCAGACACAAATCCAGCCCTAGGCCTAGCACGTGACTATCCGATACTGGGCTGATATACACAATACTACGGTATACTACGCTTGATACATATCTATATATTCCTGTAAGAATATTTCTGGAGAATTGGGTTGGCATGGCGCTTTGCTAGAAGCCAACCTTGTCTTGTAAATCAGTATAAACGTAGTACGAGGTACTTACGTGTTCGGATAATCCGACGACACGTATTTACTGCCAACATATCCGGAGATCTCATGGGTCGCTTCCTGAAGATTCACCGATGATGTTATAACTCGCACTTAATTAATCTAGGATTAATTAGAAGAGAGAGAAAATTAATCTGGGATTAACTGCGGAGATATTTTATCTGGGATAAAATATTAATTAAAGAGAGAGAACGATTAATTTGGAATTAATCGATAAAATAATATATTGATATATTATTAAAAATTGGATTTCGACGCGGAATTAAAATTAGATTTTAATTCAGGCGAATGAATTAATTTAGAATTAATTCGTTAGCGACATGAATAGTGATTTCGCTAGGCGCAATCATTTAATTACGACGCGACAGAAAATTCGTTAATTTGGAATTAGCGAACCCGAGCACGGGATTATTTGCGAGCGCATTCGCATTTCGAATTCGAGTGCGGCACGCAAGTCAAATCGTGCGTCAAATAGCTAGTCACATCAAGCGTCAAATCAAATGTCACTTTGAGTGATATGACATGTTGTCACTTGATTTGAGTGATTGATGTAGAAGTTGAAAAAGCAACATTTGTTTTTACTTTTTGACTTTTGAATTAAAGTAATATATATGTTTTATTTAATTTACTTGGTAAATATAATACATATATATTAAAGCTTTATCTTCTCTCTCTTACATGCAAGACATACGGTCTTCTTCTTTTCCCTCTCTTTTCTTCTCCCTCTGAATCACGGCTTCACTGCCGATTTCTTCTCCAAATATTTCTGGTTTGACCGAAATTTTGAGAAGCAAATGAAGAGAGTAGTGCTAGCACACACATGGGTTATATTTTATGGTGATAGGGAAACGAATTTGTGAGCTTGGAAAGCTTGAAGCTTTGAGCTTCCATGGAGTCTTTCATGGCCGATTATTGGAGCCTCAAAAAACAGCCCCCAACCGAGCAGTCCACTGCATGAGGAAGCTATTGCCGAGCTTGGAGGGAGGCAAAAACGCAACTTGTTCTTTATTTCATCAAAACTCGTTCAATGTGAGTTTATTCCGCACCTCATTTGATGTGTATTCACTCGTTTTTATGCATGATTTATGATCTTGGGACTTGATTGAAACTCTACAATGGTATCAGAAGCTATTGGTTGCATAAAACGAATTATGGTTCTTGAGCAAAATTTGGGGCTTTTTGATTTAAGCATGATTTTAACAAATTGTTTGTTTAAGAATGCTTGTATATGAATAAATTAGAGTTATATGTAATCAATTGATGAAAAATTAATTGGATTGATTTTCCCCAATTTGCTTAATGTTGGCCAAAACTTTATTTGGGTAAACTCAATTTGAGCATCAAATGATTAAATTGTTTAGTATAGTATGCTTGAATGAGGTTGAATTGATGTGTGCATAATCAATTTCATGAAATTTGGTTGGATCCATTTTTCCCTAAATTTGGGCATGACAAATTTGGGTAAACTTGATTTTGAGCATGTTTAATGAAATTGGATGATTTAGAATGCTTGAATGTTGTTTAATTGATGATTGATTAGATCAATTTGATGAAAAGTGTTTGGAACAATTTTCCCCAATTTGCTTGTGATGGCCGAAAATATGATCCCTAAAATTGTCTTGGTTTTTTGATTTTTTGTTCATTGGATGACTTACATATCATTTGGGGATGTTGAATTTACGTTTAATTTGGTTCAATTGGATTGAATTTGATTTGGGCATATTTTCCCTCTTTGGCCGAGACACTTGAAGCATGAAATTGGGTTTGATTTTGATTTAATTATGTTGGACATGATTAATTGATGTTAAGCATGATTAATTGGACAAATTTGATGTTTTGGAAACTTTGATTTGGGCAATTAATAATGCTATACACTTTAGGTAATTTAATTGGAAAATTTGGAATTTTTGGAATTAAATTATTGGGCTTAAAATTGGATTTGGGCTTTCAAAGTTGTTATTGGGTTTATTGGACTTTGTTGTACAAAGTTGGTTTAGGCCAAAATTGGTTGGATCCAATTAGGCCCAAACCGCTTCCAAAAGGCCCAAATGCGACTAATGAACCTTTAACGTTTAATTGGGCCTAATGGGCCTAAATTAATTTATGGGCTTATGGGGTAACTCCCGGATTGGATTTTGGTTATTCGGTTTGACCCGAGTTGACCAAAGTCCACGCCTCAAGAAATTAATTAAAAGCCCATTGGACTTTAATTAAATTAATATTGGATATTAATCGGGCTTTGAGACCCGTAACGATTAAATTTGGAATTTAAGTCGTAAAGGTTTATTTTATAAAGTGTAATATTTAATTTGGAATTAAATAATCAATTAGAATTAAATACGTATATAAATTGGATTTAATTATGTAATTTAATTTAATTTGAGAAATCGTACTTTGAGTACGTGTTCGCAATACGAGTTTGACTCAAACAAAATCAAATCTTTGTTTGAACATTGGATGATCACTAATTATCAGATTAATTATTTGATTAGATTGATTACTAACATGCTTGTATGAATACATGGTTGTGATGCATGAATAATGTATATCGGATGGATATTAGTCGGGTAGGGAGATTTTGGAAATTGTAATAAATTTGATTTATTAATTGGACCTGCGAGTCCAGCCTTATCTCTTATTTCTTTGTATTCTCTTCTCACCTATTCCCCTCAATGTAAATGAGGTTTCTTTAGAAGTGTAGTGTAACAGGTATAAGTAAATACATGTGCTAGCTTTGGAGAGAGAACATGAGAGATTTGATCTAGGATCAATGTAAAGTATCCATCCGCATATCATTATTATTTTATTTCATATGCGCTTTATTATGTGTTTAGAATGCATGTTTAAGGGTGTATGATGATGAGACCTTAACAAAGATAATAAATTGGTAGCCAATTGCACGCGAAAAACCCTCGCTCAATATCAAGTGTTTTTCCTTCCATTGAGTGATTCTCACTCAAGATCCGAGATTGATTGGCATGGGTTGTTGGCCAAAGTCAAGCCCTTTGTCCGTCAAAGATGTGTTTGAATCACGAGAGTTTTGTTCCATATCGGTGTCTTGTCCAAGTTGTGGTTTGTTGGCCAAAGTCAAGACCACTTCTTGTCCATCGACATTGATTACGAAACTTTCCATTGTCAAAGGGTCGCGCTTGACTGGGATCACTAGGTTTGTTGTGCCAAAGCCAAGGCTTATTGATTCAGAGGAAAAAGGTTAGGTAATACATTGGATGTATTGGCATATATAAGATATATGTTTAGGATTTGGATATCCGCCTACTGGATCTAGGAATTGGATGAGATCCAATTGATCTTCGAGATCTACCTAGTTAATTATCATACAATTTGTTGGCCAAAGTCAAGATTGTGTGATATTTAACGGGATCCTAGCCCACTAGGAAACACGGTTTCCCGAGTACTCGACAGAGGGTTACAGGCTCGACGAAAAATAGTGGGAGGCAAGAATTGAATTTGCAATACTCGT
>SKCR01042656.1:0-57270 GCA_019454045.1 Zanthoxylum bungeanum
CGAGTCTGTGCTTTATGGAAATTGGGCCAAAATCTTCTGAAATACCGATGGGTCATCTTGTGTTTAGGCCTTTTATCATTTGAAGTTGTTTAGCCATGTTATCGCAAAAGTGTAAACATGTTGGGCCTTTTCAACTGGGACAAGTTTGCACCGCGCAATAATATGATTGAATGCTTTAAAATGATAATGGGCCGACTTATATATTCCATGCATCGCACGCATCTCATGCACACATGCATCATGTTAACCCCTGTGTCTTAAAAGTCATCATAGATACCCGTTGGGTTAGAGATTAAAAATAAAAAGTTTGTCAATAAGGTTTAGCAAACATGGATATCGGGGAAAAAGAAATCGAGAAATAGAAAAATTTACGGCAATGATAGAAAGACCATTGTGAAAAAAAAATTGTTTGTTTTTAGTCCCTAATAGTTAGGCATAAATCCGACGATGACATTATTTGCTTTGGGGTGAAACCTTAGAAATGATAAGTTCAAGATGTACTCTCGTCCGATATTTTGAGTAGTTGATCTCAGCTAGACTCACGAGCACTTAATTACGGGATCTTAGCAGTGGAAGCCTGAGTGGTCGGCAAGATGACTAGTTGAAGAGATGGCGGATCAGTGAATGACCGTTTGCCTGGATGTCCATCCTGGTTTACTTATGCTACGATATATGATATGGTTTGAAACGAAGAAAAGTCTCTGAAAAGAAAAAGAAAAATAGACCATCTATAACCGATAAGCGTGAAGCTACCCATAGGTGAGTATTAGGACCACCATGAGGAGAAATGCTACCTTAAAGGGTAGTGTGTCGGAAAAAGAGAAAGAAAGAAAAAAAGAAAAAGAAAAAGAAAAAAAGAAAGAAAAAAAGAAAAGAAAAAGAAAAAAAGAAAGTTCAAAAGAAAAAGAAAAGAGAAGAAAGAGACGAAAGAAAGAAAGAAGAAAACCATATCATGTTGAGTACGAAGAAGTAATCAAGAGTATGATCAATACATCTAGGTTGGTTAGACCCACGGATCCAATTCTCCAAGACAAAATCATCGAGTTGGCTTACTTAAGAATTAAGCTGCAACAGAACCTTGGCACACACACACACTAGGAGTCTAGTTCAGATCACGCACTCAAACGGTCGGATTTGAGTATATTAAGTACTTTGAAGGTTCTTTGGTTTCGACGCGAAGCATCCGTTGAGGACGAAAATATGTTTAGCTATCAGGACTATCTCGTGAGAGGCAATACATCATGTTGATATGCGACATCACATCAGAATCAATCTTGAAAATGGAGCATGGGGCAAGGCCCACATCAATATCGGTTTGGAGGCGAGGCCCGCATCAGTATCAGTCTGAGAGTGATGCCCACATCGGTATCAGTCTAGGGGCGAGGCCCACATCAGTATCAGTCTGGGGCGAGGCCCACATCAGTATCAGTTTGGGGGCGAGGTCCGCATCAGTATCAGTCTAGGGTGAGGCCCACATCAGTATCAGTTTGAGGGTGAGGCCCACATCAGTATCTATTTTGGGATGAGTCCCAGGTTTGAGGCCCACATCAGTATCGGTATTAGGTTTGGGGATGAGTCCCAGGGTCGAGGCCCTGATCATCAGCAGTTTTGGAACGTCACATCACATGATCTACTTTGGCCAAGTGCAAGCAACGAAGAGAAAAAAGCTAAATCGAGTCTGGGGGCGACTAGTCAACCACCCCGCGAATAAGGGATTTATCGAGAATTTGAGCAATGAGACTAAGGAAACTGAGCAATCACCAAGAGAGAATTGACAAAAAGGAACTATGAGCAGGCCCAGGGGGCGACCGAAGACTTTTACAGGAAAATGGCACTCCGAAAATGGAGCACGGTTCGGAAATGGACCACTATCACATCATACGCCGAAAATGGAGCACGGTTCAGAAATGGACCAATATCACATCAGACGCCGAAAATGGCACTCTGAAAATGGAGCACGGTTCAGAAATGGACCACTATCACATCAGACATCGAAAATGGCACTCCGAAAATGGAGCACGGTTCGGAAATGGACCAAGGAAGGCCTAACCCATCGGAATATGAAACATATCCATGCATACATGCATATATATCACATACATGTAATTTTTGTTTTGTATTCGCAAGTTTGTAGCGGCAAAGACCATCTCATCAAGTAACGGTTCAAAAATGGACCACCTCTCATCAAGTAACGGTTCCAAAATGGGCCACCTCTCATCAAGTAACGGTTCAAAAATGATCCACATTCTCACACAACATAGTTTGGAAATGGACCACTACCACATCAGACGCCGAAAATGGCGCACCAAAATGGGGCACACACAACAGATGCCGAAAATGGCACTCCAAAATGGAGCACACGCAGCAGATGCCGAAAATGGCGCTCCAAAATAGAGCACACACAACAGATGCCGAAAATGGCGCTCCAAAATGGAGCACACACAGCAGATGCCGAAAATAGCGCTCCAAAATGGAGCACACACAACAGATGCCGAAAATGGCACTCCAAAATGGATCACACACAACAGATGCCGAAAATGGCGCTCTAAAATGGGGCACACACAACAGATGCCGAAAATGGCGCTCCAAAATGGAGCACACACAACAGATGCCGAAAATGGCGCTCCAAAATGGGGCACACACAACAGATGCCGAAAATGGCGCTCCAAAATGGGGCACACACAACAGATGCCGAAAATGGCGCTCCAAAATGGAGCACACACAACAGATGCCGAAAATGGCGCTCCAAAAATGGAGCACAGTTCGAAAATGGACCACCAGATCAACTCAGTTCAAAGCGACCAGAAATTCAAGCAACAGTTGGCGAGCCAGGTAAGTAAAAATGCATTGCATAACTTTGATAGGATTGTCATTGTCACACATTGCACAAGTCCCATCAAAGTGGGGGCGACTGTAGGCACTGCATTTTTACATGTAAGTCCCGATGATGAGTCTCACACGGAGACACTACCTCTTAAATCGTGGAAGTCACGGGAAACGGACGTCGGAAGAGAAGAGTCAGAAATTGACACCTTGTTGGATTTAATTCGCTTGTTTAGCTTCGGGTTTACTTGTTGGACCTCTTTTTTAAAACACATCCTTGACCCAAACCCCTACAAGACACACACCAAGCCCACACGCCCACCTAGCCCAAAACCAAAGCCACACGCCCACCTAGCCCAAGCCCATTAAATCACATCCAAAAATAATTAAAAAAATTTAAAACACATGTCACAAATTAAATTAAATTAATTCAATTAAATTAAATTAAATTCAATTAAATTAAATTAAATCAAATCAAATCCAATTAAATTAAATTAAATCAAATCAAATTAAATTAAATCTAATTAAATCAAATCAAATAAATTAAATCAAAACAAATCTCATTCCAAAATTAAATAATTCACCTTCCTAATTACCAAAGATCTAAATCCAATTAAATAATTCACTCACCAAATTTAAAGATATTCCCCACCAAAATTACATAATTTATTTCCCTTTTAAAATTAATTAAAATACACACATGTCTAATTGATTTGTTTCCTTTTCAAAACCCATGCATAACCCTAATACATCACTATAAAAATAACACAAAACCCTAAACTCCCTGGGTTCTCCTTCATCACTCACAGCCCCTTCCAACAAAACCAAAGCAACCTCACCCCTTAAACAGAGCACGCAGCCTCCACCAAAAGCACAAACCTAACACCCCTCCAACCTTCAACCAGTAAACGAATACCAAACACACAAATAAACCCTAGCAATCCTCTCTTCTCTTCATTCTCTCTTCGCACGTACCTCTGGCCTTCTCTCTTGACAAGAAACCCTAACTGCCCACAACTAGAGACCGACTAAACACAGGCCACTCGCCCATTACTTAAACATCAACAAAGACCCTAGAGATCAACTAATTCAGCACAAAACGACTTCAAAACCACCAAAGCAACCCTCACCGATTCAACAAAAATCATAAACAAACCAACCCCATGCATCATGCAGCCCTCAGATTCACGTGAAACAGCCCCTCACAAACACTTCAACAGCCAGCAGCCCACGTGAACCAAAACACCACCACAACGCACACACACGTCACTTACCGAGACACACACACGCCCCTCACGAAACAGCACACACTCAACGCACCTGGCAGACCATGCACTGCCCACTCACGCCACACTCTCATTTGCCCATTTGACCCCACACTGTTTCATACATATAAACCACGCACTCCACACACTGATTAAGACTCTCACACACTGCCACGAACATACACAGACTGCCTTGAAAAAAGCCCCCCAAACTGCCGGCAAACAGCCCAAAACAGTGACCCCCAATTGTTGGTCTACTATAAGCTTCCCAAGATCATTAATCAAGCATGAAACAAGTTTAAATACAATCATAGAAGGTACGGAAAAACTCACATTGATCGGTTGAGATGCGATGATGACCAAAATGAACTACCCTCTCCAAGCTCGGCAGTGGCAGTGGCTCTCACGGCAGTCCACCATTTGGCTCCTCCAAGATTCGGCCATGGATGTCCTTTGAAGCTCCAAGCTTTGTGATGAACTTCCATGCTCACGCATACACTGCCCTATCACATTGGTATGCCTCCTAGAGTGTGTTAGCACTTTGATCTTGCAACAAAATCACTCATTTCTTCTCTTACTGCACTCGGTTTTGAACCAGAAAAGTATAAGGCAGCAGCCCCTTGGGAGTGAGGAAGAAGAGAAGAAAAAGAGATGAGAGATATGGTTTTTGGCTCAAAAAACCTAAAACCCGAGAGAGAGAATGTGTGAAATAAAAAAGTGTAAAAAGGGTTTTATAATTTCCAAAATTATTTAAACCATTTACCATTTTTCTATTTCAATAAATCAAGCATTTAATGCTTTCAATTATCACACATCAACTCACATCAATCAATCAATTGTCACATCACTCAAAGTGACATGTGATTTGATGCTTGATGTGACTTGCGATTTGACACTTGATTTGATTTGCGTGCCGTACTCGAATTCGAAATGCGAATGCGCTCACAAACAATCCCGGGCTCGGGTTCGCTAATTCCAAATTAATGAATTTTCTGTTGCGTCGTATTTAAATGATTACGCCTAGCGAAATCACTATTCATGTCGCTAACGAATTAATTCTAAATTAACTCGTTCGCCCGAATTAAATCTAATTTTAATTCCGCGTCAAAATCCAATTTCGTTAAATATATCAAATATATTATTTTACCGATTAATTCCAAATTAATCGTTCTCTCTCTCTAATTGATATTTTATCCCAGATAAAATATCTCCGCAATTAATCCCATATTAATTTTCTCTCTCATTCAATTAATCTCAGATTAATTAAAGTGCGAGTCATACGTCATCGGTGAATCTTCGGGAAGCGACCCATGAGATCCCCGGATATGTTGGCAGTAAATCGGGTCGTCGGACTATCCGAACACGTAAGTACCTAGTACTACGTTTACACCGATTCACAAGACAAGGTTGGCTTCTAGCAAAGTACCATGCCTACCCAATTCTCCATAAACATGCTTACAGGAATACGCGATCTATATCAGGCGTAGTATACGTGGTATTGCGTATATCGATCCAGTATCATATGATCACGTGCTAGGCCTGGGGCTGGAATTGTGTCTGCCCCGTACGAAGCACATGTCGGATGTCTGGTAACTAGTCTCTATAATCGGATAAACATGACCTTGTCATTTTATCCCGATGACTGCAGTACTTAAGAGTACTAGTACCGTATCCTACGTGACTATCATCTCCATATGACTGGAGTGACACTTCCGTCTTGACATCACACCCAACACACTACGAAATCTCAATATACCCAGCATTGGCGTACACAGAACCGGTTAAAGCCCTGGATGACCGCAACCAAAGTATATTGATTATCACAAGTATTAGCAGTGCAAGTCTCAGGTTAAGACCAAATACACCTACCCTGATTTCGGACTTCCATAGACACATAGTCATACTACCAATGGAATTTCGAGGGGGTCTAATCCAGAGCGAAGCTGTTTCCCGTACCATCAGTGAAACAAAACCTCCTATTACACTTGCATGAGTATCCTATACCCAAATATATGAGAACTATGTCGTTGTGCCCTCACAACGCGCACAAGTGTAATACTAGTCTTTTACGCATTATCGATGTCCAATCTCGATAATACTCTGACTATAGATATTTAATGATTTATCCTACGTGGACTGATACTGTTTCATATCATTCTCCGTCCATGAACAAATCATAGGGACCTCCTATCATTTATATATCTAGGTGATCTAATCACAAATGATAAGAGTGCAATCTCCTTTGTCACATAGTTAATTTGTACAACAACATAATGATCTGTACAAATAGTGACTCTATGGGTCATAATTGTCCAACACCAATACCCCTTAAAAAAACACCAAAACAGTCCCTTAATACAGTGAAAATATTGACCAGAAAATACAGCTAAAAACAGCAGTAAAATAGAGTAAAAACAGCAGCCTAAACAGCGAAACAACGAGGAAAGAACGTGAACCAGCGAACCGGAAGAGTTACGGAGTGTTAGCCCTTCTGACGGCCTTGTGACACACTTCCAAGAGTCGACATAAAAGGTTAGACCTGATGGCACATTTCTTATTTATTTTCATTCATCTTTTAATTATTTATTGAATTTCCTCCGCATGAGAGTCGTTGGTTAATGTGCGTTGTGGCCATTGGATGAATGGAAAATGTGTCGTCTCTTATGGTATATCGGATGGAAACCCAGACGTAAATTCCGTAGCTAAATCCGAATGGACGGTAGTGCGGTATGTACTTGGGAAACAACTCCACGTACCACTTGAGCAAACGGCACATCTTTCACTTTATTTTATCTTGTTTGTTTATTATTCGCATTTTATATTCCGTCTTTTACTTTCCGCACGTTACTGCTTTTGTATTGATGATATAGTGCGCATGGGCTTAGTATGTTGGTCTAAAGGTTCTCTATTTGAGGGAAGAAAATTCCAAAATGCTACCTTTACGACAATACTTTGTCGCGCCGGACGAAGTGTGTTTGATTGAATGTGAGATATGTTTAATCGAGTATACGAAGTCCTATATTGTTGTCTTTACTTTCTATGAATTGTGATGTAATGCGCATGAGCTTAGTATGTTGGTCTAAAGGTTCCCTATTTGAGGGAAGAAAATTCGAAAAGGCTACCTTTACGACAATACTTTGCCGCGCCTTTTATTATTCCGTTATTTACTTTTTGTATGTCATCTCCTTGCATAATCATGCATCATATTGCAAGGCGCATGGGCAAATCAAGTTGGATTAAAGGTCCTCCATTTCGAGAGATGAAAAGCCTAAGGGCTGCCTTTACCACGATGTTTTACCGCGCCGGACAAAGCACGTTCGATTAAACGTAAGATACGTTCCATCGGACACTTGAAGTCCTATATAGATGTGGGCATTTATTGCATCTCTCTTCTTTCACCTTTATTGTCTATCTTCTTTTGCATCGCATCATGGCACGTTTATTTTATTGTATAATTGCCTCTTTTATTATCTTTTTACATTATGCACTTAATTGCCTCTCTTTAATATGCATGCTTGTACAATTATTGTTTATTTGCGTCTCTGTGTTTATCAATATAATGTGTTCATGAAATTATATGATTTTCGTTATTCCAATTTATTTTTTTATGCATGAACTTAGAAGTAGACTATCCTTGGAAATATATGTTGCTTAGGCTTGGTTAGATTATTGCACAAATCCTTTCATTACAAGTGGCATAAGTAAGGGACCATTCCGAACCCAACGGTTTGAGGTCTTCCCTTGTGAGGGGTGAGTGCGGCCTTAAATCATTTTTCCGGTTCACACCGGGTGGCGACTCCATGTTATTTCTCCGGTTTAGTTCCCCCGCGGGCTACTCCGTACTCCTAACCGGGCCGCGAGCCCGGAACAGCATCGCCGATTTCTGTGTCCTACAGGTACGTTCTATTTTGACCCATTTAGATATTCTTAAATGTTTCTAAGCCTATCCCAAATAACCAAGATTATTAAGGTTCCAATTCGTTATTTCTAAATAATGGCATGATCTTCATATTAGGATTAGTCATTTGTAAATGGGCAGCCTTTGTCTTTTAACAATGGAAAGAAACCAAAATAGCCAATGTTTACGTTCTAGCATATGAGAGAACGAATTTGTGTACCCTATGTTGGTACATAATCTAAGCAATGCCTAGAAAGATATTGGACTTACCACGTGTATGAGAGGGATAAAGTTGGAATGATATATGCTAATGTTTGAGCATATCATGCATTTCATGCATACATGCATCATGGTAACCATTTTTTTGTTGTAGCCAACATATATAGAGGCGAGTTGGGTTTCGAAAGAAGACAGATTAGTCAAAAGACAGTTGACAAGCTTAAAAATGGCCAGCAATGAAGGTTCCCATGTAGATCAACTGGATACCAACCTGGACAAGATTACTGAACAGCAGTAGACCCTAGCCAATACTATGGCCAACTTGACGGCGCCTCTAGCAGCGAGGGCTGAAACTGGTGAAAAGAGGCACAGAAAGCCTACAAATAGGACAACCGAAGAAATCCTCACTCTGTATGATGACATGGCTGAGTATGCTAAAGGTAGGATGGCCAACTCCCAAGCTGAACTTTAGAAACTAAAAGAATAAATGAAGTTAATGGCCGAAAAAATGAAGGACAAACATGAAGACCTCATATATTATAATGTTATGACATTTAAGGAACATCTAACTTCTTAATTCAGGATTCCAGACATGGTAAAGTTCAACAAGATCAGGGATCTGAAATTTCATCTCTGCCAATATGTATCACTGATGAGTTCTACCTGCTTGTCCAAGCAATAAGTTCAGAAGATGTTAATGTGACAAACGTACATGAACCTAGAGAGTCCCACAATATGAAGTGTACTCATAGAGCACTTGGATAGCCTGTAACTAATGTGTTGACTATTGAAATGAATAATTAATCATTATACGATATAATTATTCGAGAAGGAGTCCTAGATAAATTATTTGATCCGATTTATTATAGTGTTAAACAAATAAATAATACACATGAGATAAAATTGAAATCCATGTAAATGGCCCCACTTTTTAAGTGTTTAAATATGATTTCGTCATTTGGATTTTGGATTTTAATTAAGTTAAATGCTAGCTAATATTAATTGGGTAAAATAGCGAATTTTGATTGGTTAGTTTTGGCTAATTTTGATTAGTCATGGAATTAATATTTTATTTATATATATTTGATATATATATAATAAAAAGAATTCTTTACAACTTAATCACTATTCACTCTCACAAAAAATGAAATACTAAGCTTCTTAAAGAAACTTATTGACATTGCAACAAGGAAGAAAAATGAACATTGTTTTCTTGACATCCAAGCTTAATAGGTAAGCATATTAACCTTTCCTTATGTTTAGTTGCAATTTAGGTCAATATGATTGATATTAAACTAGTTAGTGCATTTTTTATACATGACATATGATGTTATTTCCATGTCCATCTATTATAAATGTTAAGATTAATTAATTGTTAATTATAATATATTTTGTGTGAGTGAAAAGCAATGGTTGCTTACTAAACAATTCTCATGTGTTAGGCTTGAATTTAGCATATCTAATGGTTAGATTGTGCTTGGTTGATGGTTAGCTATTAGGCTACTATTCTACAGTAAATCAACCACCTTTGGTTGATTTAGAATTGCTATATAGTCACTCAATTTTGGAACTCTTTAATATGATATCATTTGTATATATATGATACATTTGATTCAGTTGTTGAATTGTTTATAAATTAAAGTATATAATCATGTTAATTGATATTTTGTTCTCCATTGATTTGTAATAAAATAAAATATTTGGGTCATCTTCGATCCCGTAAAGAAAATTGGGTCATCTTCAAATCCAGTAAATAAGAAATTATGAGGGTTTCATTGATATCAGGGAAGCCAACATGTTATAGTGAATCCTTTTATGTGTTGTTTGAGGCATGGATATATATAGACCGATTTTTGGAATCACTTAATAATCTTGTGCGTGCAACTTCTCTCACATTATCTCTTGCATTATTGTTGGCATATTTTTTGTCAATACGCGTGTAAGTTCCAATCCTCCTGAGACACAATCCAGAAAGGGGTGTTTGATTCCAAAAAAAATGTCTCCAAATGGCGCAAGCACACACATTACAATTCTAAAGTTAAAGTAATTGCTCGGTATGAGTCTTCATTTTTTTCTCTGCCCTTTTTTTTGTTCTATACTTGAGTCTTTTATAGTGCATGACCTTGCTACACGTTTGAGTAGTTCCGCTGCTTTCATTCCACTAAGCCCCCACGTCCTCTACGCATATCTAACTGTTGGATTGTGTGTGTAATCGCTAGATAACTTACCAAATCGTGGGGGTTGACATTAGTTTGTGTAGGAGACGTTGAAGGTATCTCCTAGCTGGCCAACCGTTCTAGAGTGTCTCCTCCTTTCATGATTCTTCGCTCTTTCCTTGAATCGTCCTGCATTAAGTCTTCCTGGGTCGAATTCTTCTTCGTCCTGACGCCACCATTTTCGTCATTCTTCGACCTATTCGTCCTAGGGAGATATTTCCGCTAACATTTACTTTGATTAATTTGTTGTTTGGATATTGGTAGTGCCAAATTGGAATATATTTGAGATATTGTTGTCGAGGGATTGAAGTGTTGTTTTGAATTTGATAATTGGGAGTGT
Source organism: Zanthoxylum bungeanum (assembly GCA_019454045.1). Classification (NCBI taxonomy): domain Eukaryota; kingdom Viridiplantae; phylum Streptophyta; class Magnoliopsida; order Sapindales; family Rutaceae; genus Zanthoxylum; species Zanthoxylum bungeanum. The sequence goes on from SKCR01042656.1 coordinate 10,762, forward strand.
TATGATTGAATTTGAGTAAAATGATATTATTTAGACCTTATTTTTTGATTCTCAATTAACCATTTTTTTGGGTTATTTAAGTCATAGACTATGGGAATTTCATAGTGTAATTTCTCACATCGCTTAAGTGTGGAGCTCCCTCAACTAATTGCAGACCTAGACAATGGTTTCGACATTACACATATTGTACGTCAAAACGGATAATATCTGATTTTTTAATCAGGATATCCCATATTTATACCAAATTTTCCATGCAAGATATCGAGAAACTTGCATGGAGGTGCTTTTACTCGCTCGAGTTTCAAAATTAATCGTGCATGTGATATAGGAAGTTCTATCCCCTTAATTTCATCTCCATATAACACAATAATTTTGAAATAAAATTACTATTATTCACTTAATTTGTTTACTCTTTTTTTTTTTTTTTTTTAAAAAAATTGAGAAAAGAGTTGATGATTTTTTTTTTTTAATTTGTTTACTTGTCAATGGACAATTCAGAGATACATGTGGTCTGCCAAACGCGGCCTTGCAATAGCCGACAATGGTTGAGCTTTTGGCATGGTCATCCCATAAACCTCGCTAGTATCAATATCTTCAGGCCTTAATCCCTCGGGTGGGGTCCAATCAAAGCAGTGAAAGAGCCGAGCCAAAGCCATTAGCACCAAAGTAACCCCAAGCGGCGCGCCTGGACACTTTCTCTTCCCAGCACTAAATGGCAAAATCTTGAAATCGGCTCCATGGCTTATCTCGACTCGGCTCCCATCAGCCAGCCAATGCCTCTCGGGCCGAAACTCTTCAATATCGGTCCATATCTTGGTGTTTCGGCCTAGCCCATGTGTGTTGATGAAGACACGTGTCTTGGCGGGAATGAGATAGCCGTTTATTGTTGTGGCGCGCAAAGATTCGTGAGGGATGAGAAAGGGCCCGGCTGGGTGCATGCGAAATGTTTCACGTACTACGCAGCGTAGGTAATTAAGGTGGGCCAAGTCTTGTTCATTGACCATTCGGTTTGGACCCACAACTGAATCAAGCTCTTCTTGGATTTTGCGAAGGACACGTGGATGCTTGATTACTTCTGCCATTGCCCACTCGTTCGTCACAGCTGAAGTATCAGTTGCTGCCGCGATCATGTCCTAAAATGCCACGTAATAAATAAATTGTCATTAAGAAAACCCTAAATAAATAAATATATTAAAAACTGATAAGAAATGTGACCTGAATAAGAGCTTTAATTTCAACATCATCCATGTGTTCTTTTCCATTTTCACCAGGCAAAGACAACAAAACGTCAACAAAATCCATATCTCCAGCATCTTCATCTTCATCTTCACAACTCTTGGCCTTTCTAGCATTTTTTCTATGTTCATCAATAATCTTGGTGTGAAAATCATCAACTCTTTTCTCAACTTCCCTCATTCTCTTTTCACATCCATAAGGATCCACCCATCTCCAAACTGGCAAATAATCACCCAAATAAATCACACCCAATAGCCTAAACAACTCGTGCGTTATGTGCATGAACTCCATGGATTCTTCTGGGCCTGCAGATCCGCCTCCGAAATACTGCTTCCCTAGCAACATTCTTGTCACATTGTTCATTGAAAATGCACCCAACACATCCCTCAAGTTTACGGGCTTCCCACTCTGGGTCTGACCCCAAACATATTGAACAAGATGTTGGGCTTCATCGGCCCGGTGTCTTGCGAAAGACTCCAGTCTCTTGGTTGTAAGTAGGTTCTCCATGCAAATCCTCCGCATCCTCTTCCAATGCGGGCCTAGTGGGGCCAATGCCACGTCGCCACAGCCGTAGGCAAGATGGACGGCGGCGAGAGTCCTCGGGCGGGAGGCAAACACTTCATCTTGCCGGAGAAGTATTTCACGTATGATGTCGGGGTCGTTGGTGGTGATTGCATCGACGCTACCAAGACGGAGGTAGACCAATGGCCCATACTTGTCGCACAAGGAAGCAAAATCCCTGTGGGGCAGTGGGGTCAACTGGAGAAGGTTGCCAAATATGGGCAATTTTGGTGGGCCGGGTGGAAGCCCTTTTGTCATCTTCATGGGCTTTCGGGTTTGGTAACGGTGTGTGATGTTGGCGATGAGAAATGCAAATAGAAGAATTGAAGCAATTGTGACCAAGTCCATGACTACTAGTACCCTATTTCTTGAGCCAACAAAATTGCTTTGTCTAGTCCATTACTAATTTGGAGTCACAATTTTCATGTCATATACTTGCTCCTATAAATAAATAAATAGATATATATATATATATAAAGACAGCATCCAGTCCACGATCTTTAAATGTAGTGTTAAAATTTACTGGTTGGTGGAGCATGCAACGTGTGGTGGTCCTTCCTTATTGGTCTCCAACTTCAAAGAAAAGGCATTTGCATGGTATAGTGGATTCATTATAGAAAGGCAGTACAAAGTACATGATACAATTACCACCACCACCTCCCAATCCCAATCCCGAGCGGCCAAGATAATAGAGGATATTAAGTAGTATGAAAACTTGTTGGACATTTTAAATTTGTTGCTGATAAAGTAAACATCAATTATAGCCACCGCTTGCTCATGAGGTCTTGTGATTAGGGTATTGGACTCTCGGTTTATTATCATTAAGCGATATTTCTTTACAAGTTGGTTTTTTATAATAGATTCTACTTATGGATTCGTAAAATTTGTTATTAGAGCCAAACCCAAACTTTCCTCCCGAAAAATATAACGATCAAGGGACGGATAATATAAGATGGGTGTTTGAAAGAAGTCACGGATGAGAAGACGATTGTTTGAAATAAGGCATGGATGAGAAAATGATTGATCGAAAGAAGTCTACTTTGAGGACAGTGGTATTTTAAGGGGGGAATGAATGTTACGATCTCATGGATTATCTTATTAAATTGGTATGTATTTCTTAAATTAGATTTATTTATGTATGTTAGTATTTATCATTAATAAGTATAATATGTGATTTTTTAGCTAATGGATAGGCTTGTTATCACCAATTGATAGATATCCTTTATTCTTTATAATGCTGTAAATACTTATCGTTTTTAATGAATAAAATAAGATAGAATTATGATGACATCTTCTTAGTTATTTTGGGAGGTGGTTAGTCCCCCGAAATACCAATAATTAGGAGGTTCGGATTCCCTTGAAGGAATCCAATAGCATAATTTTATGTTATTCTTATTATCGATATTTGTGTCTGTAACAAATGGTATCAGAGCCAACACCATACCTCCTAATTACAATCGTATGGCAAACGAAGTGACACCGGTAGTAAAATGTTCGGCCGAGACTAATTAGACTAGTGTGAAATCTAGCATGCGTGGGGCCTGGGTAAGGGAATATAAATTAATCGTCTTTCATGAATAATTCGAGCTCAACTTGCTTTTGTCTTGGTTCGAGTTCAATTTGTTTAATATATGAGCTATCTGAATTCGAAAATAATAGTTCATTGTTAAACGATAGCAACTCGCAAAAACTCAACTCGGCTCATTTTCTACTCGCGAATACTATTCGAAATAGACCCGACTCGAATCGTATAAACACAACTCGACTCGATATCATATGTACATAGAGAGCGGTCACAGACATTTGAATTTTATAGGGAAATTATTTAAATTTTGATTAAAAAAAACTGCTTTTTTTTTAATTAATCCAACTCTAGTCAAGTCGAATCATTTAATAATCGAATTCAATCCCTATATTTTCTTAATGAGTTGAGTTTGAACAATACATGTAAAGCTTGATTCGAGCTCATATAAATATTTATTGAGTCAAGTCGAGCTAGATATTACTCAGCTCGACTCTGCTCGATTACACCCCTAGCGTTGAGATTCAAAGCGTGGTGGAATATTATTGTCCATTTGTCCTATATATTACAAATATTTGGTTACTGTGTTCTTACAAAGGACTCTGAACAAAGAGTAAAAGAGAACACGAATGATACAATAAACAACACAACAAGAATAATAAAACAGTCACAGGACACTGCAATCAGTCACGGCGGTGCAGCAACGAACCAGCGACAGGAAAAGCAGTTGAGTAACGAAGGCAGTGCAGTATCGAACCAACAACAAGAACCGAGAGAATTTTGAGGCTTGTTGATGCGGCAAATATCTCCTTAAAATAAATTCGTCCCCTACCGAATGGTGCAGTAGAACGCGAGACGTCTGTTTCCCAAGATGCAACGGAAATATACGAGAAATGGCACCACCAAAATCGTCTTCAACGAACCACGAAGTGTCTGAACTCTTTCAACAAAACCGTAAAGAAAACTTAAGGGAAAAACATTTTGTCTTTTGTTCGTATTTTATCTCTTTTCAAAAACGAAAATAACTCCACCATTAAAAGAAAATGAGCATGCCAATTCAATAGAGTTAGTGGGAGACTTTTCATTATTTGTAACCACCCAGTTAATTAATAGAATTAATTTAACTGTTATGGAACTTCAAAAGAACTTGGAAAAAATAAAGAGACTTGCAAAAATGGCTGGGCCAGGCCCGCAGAATTTGGTCCGGCATTCGTGTACGCAAGACGCGCAGGTGCACACGAGTCAGGCCTGTTCGGATTTTGATTTGCACCCTCCTGTGCCCGCACGTAGAGAGAGCATCTATCCTTATAACACTTACCCATCTACATATGAGCAATCATATATAAACACAATTTTCCTTTATTAGCTTTCCTATGTGGGACAAGCTTATTTCTCTTTATTTTCCAACACCAATAGGTGAACTTTGAGCAACAATTTCTCATTCACCCAAGCACCATTTTAAGCATATGAATAGACCATTCCGAACTACTCACGAAGGAGTATCTGAATCACTAAAAAATAAATACTAACACGAAGTGGACCATGCTTAAAATTGTACCTGAAAATGCTTACTAGTGAGCATTTTCCAACACTATATTAGCTAAATATGATATTAATTGATGGTTTATTAATTCTTAAACTCTCTCTTCTTAAAATTTGGTTTTTAAGGATAAGTTACATCCATAAATTCATAACAAAATCTATAGTAACCTGAATTCAAATCTCGAACTTGGATTTTATTTTGTTCACTCAGAATCAACCTCTTATTAGGATAGCAAAAATACTATGATACAAGTGAATCTGGACCGGGTATACCTGATCTGAATTCAAATGTAACAAAATCTAAATCCGAATTTTACCATCCTTACCTCCCAGATTCTAATCACAATAATTTTATCACAGGCGTAGTTGAGTCATTCATACTCTCTAGCGCCGAAGACACAAATGATGGAAAAAGAATATATTTTTTTAAGGTTAATGAAAAATTTCATTACTTAAAATCATAACAAAAGATAAAATTACACAGTCATTTCAGTTAGAATACAATATTTAGGATTTATTAAGACTCGAGCTTGTTAGCAAAACCTACTTATATAAAATAATCTATACACGATGTGTTCCACGTAACCGATAGAAAATCATATTCACCCCTAAAACTATTAAGTAAAAAGAATTTTGGGACCAACCTGGTCTTCCCTCCTCAGCATAGAATCGTTGAATATTGATTCTTAACTAGAATCGTAACAACTCAATACACATATTGAAAATAAATCTTTACATCAACCTATATACAATCTATTAAAAAAAATCGATAAATCTAATACACGCTCAGGAAGAACCGTAATGCTCTCACACAACCTTCACCTCATATGCTAGATCTACCCACTTGACTCAATAGATCTTCTATAAACTGATAAAGAGTGTAATTATTTCTGAAAAATATAAACTTAAACACCTAACATATGGTTAGACTATTAGCCCCACATATGGGTGGATCCTTAGATTAACATCTAGGAATCAAAAGTTAAAACATTAAAAAAATAAAAAAAATCAAAATCAAAAATAAAAATAAAAATAAAAAGCTTATGGACTCACCGGAGGGAAGAGATCACTAATCCCTTCTCATGTTAGCCATGTTCGACTAGATTCAAAGACAGAGATGAAGTATGTATGGGAAAGGAAATAAAACAGAGGTTGTTACATATATCAATCAAATAAATTTCGTTTCGTTCTGATGGAGTCAGATCAATTCAAGGCAATTGTATTAGGGACGGTCTTGAAAGAAATTACTAATCGTTAGGTATTTCTTTCCCTAGATTCCGACTTATGTAGGCTATCATGGACCAATGAATAATTTGAGTTGCTTTCTTTCTCTTGATTGAGACAAGTAGTAAATATTCCAATCTTTTTTCTTTATAGCGAAATGAGTTGGGAAGAAATTGTTAATAATAGATTATCAAGAGAAATATGAAAAGCAATTTCCAGCAATGAGAGTTTTTCTATTCAATCATTTTCTTTCTTGTTGCTAGATATTCAATTCATACACATCTTATTTTTGTTTCCTGAGCCTATAGTGAGTTAGAGACAAAGTTCGAATGATCAAATCTTTGATGATTCTATCATACATGATTGAGTTGCGAAAACTTCTGAATAAGTATCCCATATCTGAACTAAATTCTTTGTAATTAATCATTTCTAATATTATTGTATTTTAACTAATGACTTCAGCTGTATGAAAGCAATACCATAACCTAAGTAGGTCATTTATCATTATATCAAAAATTAAAAAGAGATCCATAGTTATTCTGATGGAGAGAAGAACCTAAATCGATCATTATTTACCAACCACTTAATAGCTATCCAAATCCAATTCTCTCTCGACATATTCCTTAAAAATTCTGATTTGTGCGGATTTCAGAGGGATCAATTTATGGAAAAAAGAAAGCAAAAGTTGAATAACTTTTTTTTTTTACTTTTAAATTTTTTTGTGCATCATTACTCTGAAGAAAATACCAAAAAACAGCGAGTCAAGCTGAAAAAAACATGTTAATGATGGGGGAGATTTGGTTATTTTCCCTGGGATTCCAGAAAAAAAATCATTCATTTTATAGTTTTATTTTTTTTTAATTTATTATTCAGTCTAAGATTGAGAGGTATATTCTCATTTACTTTAATCACAAATAATTATTTTCACTTAGTCCACCTATATGTCAAATGACATAAATACACATAATAAAATGGAATAATTTCCAAAGTGGCACTCAAAAAATAAAAACAAAAAATTTAAAATTTAAAGCTAACGTAGGTTTGGTAGGTAATTTGGATGGAGTTTTTTTCCATAACGTTTAACTTAAAAATTAAATATTTCTCAAAATATAAGGAATTTAAAAAAAATATATATATTATTAATTTACAATCATAAACTTTAAAACAAATAATATTGTCGATATGTTTTAACAAAAAAAAATAGGTCAAAATGCCTCTTACTTTTATAAGAGATTAATGATTGTTGATCAACTATATATTTTCAAACATTTATATCTCTTTCATTTGAATTCTAGTTATGATATGTAAAATGTTATATACAGTTAATTTTCATATCAACAACTTTCATCAAAAAACATCTCTCAAATTTGAAATTACCTACAAGTCTTATAACAACACTATACCCATGCAACCTTCACATTTTCCTTCTTATACATGCAGCCATATATCTTATGTCATTTCCTATTACATGCATGATATGTCACATTTGCATTAAAAGTAACATGTGTAAAAGAGGTGGATGTCTTAACAAAATTATTTTTCAAATAAGTTCTTTTATTGTAAGGCCTATATCCCAAACTCTCTTTATTGAATACACATCTTTGAGAACCACGTAACATTTTAAAATTTTTCTCACCCAAAGTAAATTTTGTTAGAATGATATACGAATTCATAACTTTCTTTTTCAAATAATCATTTTTCTTATTTAATAGATTCACAATCACATGTAGTAGATTTAGATGTCATGTTCAATATGCTTTTTCCAAGTTTTACATTTTCACTCTTTAAGAATATTAATTTATTTTCATACATTTCATTTTTCTCTAAAATTAATACATGATCATGTAATAATGATGAATATTTTTTTGACCAATTTATGCTTCTTTATTAATGAATCATATAATTCATGCAATTCATTAAATATATCAAGTAATTCATCATAATCGGAGGAATCATGTACCTTTTATTCTTCACTCTCAATGAATAAGTCATCACCCTCAATTGCCATAAAGGCAATGTTGTTTGTCTCATTTGCATCTTCTTCATCCGAAGAGCTTGAATCGCTATTGTAGGCACTGCATTTTTGCATATAAGTCCCAATGATGAGTCTCACACGGAGACAATACCTCTTTAATTGTGGAAGTCGCGGGAAACAGACGTCGGAAGGGAAGAGTCGAGAATTGACACATTGTTTGAATTAATTCGTTTGTTTATGCTTCGGGTTTGCTTGTTGGACCTCCGTTTTAAAACACATCCTTAGCCCAAACCCCCGCAAGTCACACACCAAGCCCACACATCACCAAACCACATACCAAGCCCACCAAAACAAACCCAATACACGCCCAAGAAGACCTACACCCACGACCATTGTGTTGGTTTCTAAAGTAGTCCCAAGATCATTCAAGCATGAAAAAAATGTGAATACATTAAAGAAGTATGGCGGAATCATACTTACAATAAGCGGTTTATGGATGCGTCAAGTTCAAAAAAAATTTCTTCTTGTCCTTGAAGGTCACGGCCAAGCTCCAATTTTTGTTGAAGATGAACTTTGATCTTTAAGCTCCAAGCTTCAATGGTGATTCCAAGCTCCAAGGTTGGTTTCCCTATCACCTTTGATGATCCTTTAGAGTGCTAGCTCTTGGTAATTTTTGCAACAAAAATCACCTTCTTCCTCCTTGTGTATTCGGCCAAGAGAAAGAAATATGGGAGAGTTAATTTTTCTTCAAAGTGGCGTGAATGTGGAGAGAGCAAAATGATGTTGTTGACTTGTTAATATTTGATTTCAAAAATCTAATAATCATTTACCAAATATTTGGTACAAGTCAATCAAGCCATCATCAATACAAAGTGTGTAAGGCAAGTCATCATCATTGTCACCAAAACCCATCACTCAAAGTGACAAGTGATGTGACTTGTGGGCCCCACTTGATTCGAAATTCGAGTGGGCCTGCAACCACTCCCGGGCTCAGGTTCGCTAATTTCGAATTAACGAACTTTCCGTTGCGACGTAATTAAATCAAATTTAATTAAATATTAATGCCAATCAAAATTACTATTCACGTCGCTAGTGAATTAATTCTAAATTAATTCATTTGCCCGAATTAATATCTATTTTTAATTCCGCGTCGAAATCTAATTTCATTTAATATATCGAATATATTACTTTATCGATTAATTCCAAATTAATCGTTCTCTCTCTTCAAATAGTATTATATCCTAGATAAAATCTCTCCGTAATTAATCCCAGATTAATTATGCTCGAATCATACGTCATCGGTGAATCTTCGGGAAGCGACCCAAGAGATCCCTGGATATGTTGGCAGTAAATTTGATCGTCGGACTATCCGAACATGTACGTATCTCGTACTACGTTTTTACCAATTTACAAGACATGGTTGGCTTCTAGCAAAGCACCGTGCCTACCCAATTCTCCAGAAATATTCTTAATGGAATATATAATCTATATTAGTCGTAGTATACGTAGTATTGCATATTGTGATCCAGTATCAGATGTCACATGCAAGGCCTAGGGCTGGAATATTGTCTGCCCCGTACGAAGCATATATCGGATTACGAGCAACTAGTCTCTTTAATCGGATAATCATGACCTTGTCATATTATTCTGATGGTTGCAACCATTTAGAGTACCAGTTCTGTATCCCTGCATGATCATCATCTCCATATGACTGAAGTGATACTTCCATCTTGACATCACACCCAATACACTACGATTATCAATAAACCCAGAAGAGGCGTACACAGAACATGTTAAAGTCCTGGACGACCAAAACCAAAGCGTATTGATTGTCGCAAGTACTAGCGATGTAAGTCTCAGGTTAAGACAAAATACATCTACCCTGATTCGGACTCCCATAGACACATAGTCATACTACCAATGAGATTCTGCGGGGTCTATCCAGAGCGAAGCTGTTTCCGTACCATCGGTAAACACAACCTCCTATCAAACTTGCATAAGTATCCAATACTTAAATAAATGAGAACTATGCTGTTACGCTTCCATAACACGCACAAGTGCAATACTAGTCTATTCCGAATTACCGATGTCCAATCTCGATAATACTACGACTAAGGATATTTAATGATTAAACCTTTATAGATTGATACTGTCTCATATCTTATAATCTGAAACTAATCATAATGACTTTTATCATTTATTTATTTAAGTAATCAAATTACAAAATAATAAAATGCAATTTACATTGCTACATAATTAATTTGTACAAAAACCACAATGTCTTTTACAAATAGTGACGTTATGGGTCATAATTGTCTAACAATCTCTCACTTGGCCTATAGCCAGTCACTCAAGCATCTAATACCGGAACTATGTACATGTCGCTCAAACTTTTGCTGCGGAATAACTTTCGTCAGCAGATTTGCAATGTTGTCGTCTGATGCGACCTTCTCGATCTTCACATCGCCACGATGTATGATCTCACGAATCAGATGGAAACATCGAAGAACATGCTTGGATCGTTGATGAGACTGCGGTTCCTTAACCTGTGCTATAGCCCTGTTATTGTCACAATACAATGGAACGGGCTCAGCTGCTAACGGAACTACTTCTAATCCAATTAGGAATTTTCGGATCCAAACTGCCTCTTTTGCTGCTTCAGCTGTAGTAATATACTCCGCTTCTATTGTTGAATCGGCAACAGTCTCTTACTTGGAAGATTTCCAGCTTACTGCTCTATTATTCAAACAAAATATGTACCTGGATTGCGACTTGCAGTCGTCTTTATCGGTTTGGAAACTTGCATCGGTATACCTAGTTACCTCAAGTTCTCCATCTCCATAGATTAAGAAAGCATCCTTAGTTCGGCTAAGATACTTTAGGATATTCTTAACCGCCATCCAGTGACTATCACCTGGATCGGCCTGATAGCGACTACACATGCTCAGAGCATATGAGACATCAGGTCGCGTACATATCATGGCATACATGATCGATCCGACTGCCGAGGCGAATGGTATCTGACTCATGTTGTCTCTCTCATCTTGAGTTTTAGGACACATGTCCTTAGATAGAGTGACGCCATGTGACACTGGCAACAGTCACCTCTTGGACTGATCCATGTTGAATCTCTTCAACACTTTGTCAATGTACGTGCTCTGGGAGAGTCCAAGCAGCTTTCTAGATCTATCCCTGTAGATCTTTATTCCTAGAATAAAGGCTGCTTCTCCCAGATCCTTCATGGAGAATTTTAATGAAAGCCAAGCTTTCACCGATGTTAACATGGGAATGTCATTGCCAATAAGCAATACATCATCAACGTAAAGAACAATGAATGACAGTGCACTCCCACTAACCTTCTTATATACACAAGGATCATCCTCGTTTTGAACGAAATCATATTCTTTTATGATCTCATCAAAATGTTGGTTCCAAGAACGCGATGCTTGCTTCGATCCATAAATGAATCAATTTAACTTACAAACCTTATTTGCAAGTCTAGGTACGATAAAATCGTCAGGCTGTTGCATATAAATATCCTCCAAAAGGTTTCCGTTAAGGAAAGTGTTTTTGACGTCCATCTGCCATATCTCGTAATCGAAATATACAGCAATAGCAAGCATTATCTGAATGGATTTAATCATGGAAACGGGTGAAAAATTTTCGTCGTAATTGACACCATGTCGTTGACGATACCCTTTCGCTACAAGCCTAGCTTTGTACATTTGTACGTTGCCATCCATGTCAGTCTTCCTCTTGAAGACCCATTTGCAACCAATAGGCTTTACGCCTTCTGGTGCATCAACCAATGTCCAAACCTGGTTGGTGTACATGGAATCCATTTCGGAATTCATGGCATCTTGCCATAAACCGGAGTCGATACCTTGTATCGCTTCCTCATACGTAGCCGGCTCGTCTTCCTCAATAAGATTAATATCCACATGAGGTGAGATCAGAAACCCATACCTCTCATGTTGTTTTCTGACTCTTTCTGACCTACGCGGTCCTTGTGTATTCGAAGATTATGGTACAGTCTCATCCCTGATGGATTGTTCATGTTCCGTTAAGGATTCTGCGTGCTAGGAACAGTATCACTCTGATTTTCATCGAGTTCTATTTTCCTCCCACTTATCACTGCATTTAGGAATTCCTTCTCAAGGAAAACCGCATGTAGAGCAACAAATACTTTGTTCTCTTGTGGGTGATAGAAGTAATATCCTTTGGTTTCCTTAGGATATCCTACAAATAGGCACTTATTCGATTTGGGTCTAGTTTGGTACCTTCCAAACGTTTTGATGTATGCCCAGCAACAACCCAAATCTTCAGAATGAGAAACTCGGTTTCTTTCCTGTCAATATTTCATACGGAGTCTGTTGAACAGACTTTGAAGGAACCTTATTCAAAATAAGTATTGTACTGTTCAATGCATATCCCCATAAGGAAATAGGTAGCTCTATGCGACTCATCATAGACCTTACCATGTCTAACAAAGTTCGGTTTCTTCGTTCGGACACACCATTTAATTGTGGTGTTCCAAGAGGAGTCCACTGTGAAAGAATACCATATTCTTTCAAGTAATCAAGAAACTCATTGCTCAAGTATTCGCCACCACGGTCTGACCGTAATGTCTTAATACTTTTGTCGGTCTGTTCTTCTACTTCGTGTCGAAACTCTTTGAATTTCTCAAAAGTTTCCGACTTGTGTCTCATAAGATACACATAACCATAACGTGATGCATCATCCGTAAAGGTTATGAAGTATTCATATCCACCTCTAGCCTGGCTAGACATGGGCCCACAAACGTCACTATGAACAATGGCTAATAGTTCGGTGGCACGTGCACCTTTACCGCTAAAAGGTGATTTATGCATCTTGCCTAATAAACAAGATTCACAGACGTCATATGAATTTGGATCAAATCCGTCCAAGTACCCACTCTTTGAAAGTGTGGATATGCGAGTCTTGTTAATGTGTCCCAGACGATAATGCCACATATAAGTTTCATCTTTGTTACTTACTTTAAGCCTTTTGTTTGTTACATTATATGTTTGAGATTGATTTATATTCAAAATATAAAGACCATTATTTGCATCAGCTGTGCAAATTTCTATATCATTTTTATACATAAAACACCCAGTGTTTCTAAATACAAAAGTATACCCGCATTGGGTTAACATAGATACAGAAATTATATTCATAGTCAAACTAGGTACAAAATAACAGTTTATAAGTTCAAGTACATGCCCCGAGGGCAGTTCCAAAACATAAGTGCCCACGGCCAAAACGGCAACTCGAGTCCCATTTCCAACGTGGAGGTCAATCTCTCCTGAGGCCAGTCTCCTGCTAATCCGCAGATCCTGCACATCAGTACATATGTGAGTACCACAACCAGAATCAAAAATCCAATTTTTAAAACTAGAAGTAGACATGTTTATTTCTATAACAAACATAACTGAAGCCGGTGCTTTGCCCGCTTTGATTTCCTTCATGTGTGCCTTGTACTCGCGGCAGTCACGCTCCAGTGACCCCACTTCCCGCACTGCAAGCATACATCTTGGGATTTGTCCTTGGGTTTCCCAGAACCCTTTGACGATTTGGCCTTGCCCTTCTTCTTATGCTTCTTCTTCTTCACACCTCCAGTCACCTTGGGCCAAGCCCTCGAAGTCTGAGATGTTGAAGCATAGTGCGCCTCGCACTTCTTGCCCTTAAGGAGCTCATTTTCTGCCTCACGCAGAGTGGACATCAACTCTCCAAGAGTTGGTCTTGGTTCAACATGTTGTAGTTCATGATGAACCCACTCCAAGTGTCGGGGAGAGACTGTAGGATCAAATCTATTGAAGTCTCAGCCTCGAAGACTATGCCCATCTGTCTGAGCTGCTCAATGTCAGCAATCATCTGTGAGGCATGGTGCTCAACAGACGTACCCTCTGACATGCGCGAGCGCGGAAGATATTCTTCTACAACTCGTATCTTTGCGATCTAAGGTTAGATCGGTGAAGATCGTGCAACTTCGCCATCATCTCATAGGGATCCAACCCCTTGTTTTGACGACGGAATTGCGGAGTCATAGCGGCAAGCATTACCGATTGAGTAGTCGCATTGTCATCGCTATGAGTCTTCCAAAACTCTAGTTCTAGCAACTGATCAGGTCGGGGCTTAGGCCCAAGAGGTCACTCTATAGTATAGAGTAACTTCTCGGATCCTGGAACAATTCTGAGATCATTATCCCAATCCTGAAAGTTTGTGCCATTAAAGACGTTGTCGCCCATGACAATATCCCTAATGCTTAACTTTCCTGTCATCTTAACCGCAATAGTCCAACTATTCGATTAATGATGTATGGGTACAGTTTAACTGTTACAAGAAAAATAATAATATATTAGTCCAACTAATAAAATAATTGACGAAATAATTTAAAAGCGCGGAAAGCTAAGTATTTGAACGAAATTGCAAATTCAATACTAGCCTCCCACTATTTTTCGGCGAGCCTTTAACCATCTGTTGAGTACTAGGGAAACCTAGTTTCCTAGTGGGCTAGGATCCCGTTAAATAACACACAACCTTGACTTTGGCTAACAAGTTGTATGATATTTAACAAGGTAGATCTCTAAGATCAATTGGATCTTATCCAATTCCTAGATCCGGTAGGTGGACCTCCAAGTCCAAAACATATATACAATATATATGCCAATATGTCCAATATATTTTCCTAACATTTTTCCTCTGAATCAACTAAGCTTTGGCTTTGGCACAACAAGCTTAATGATTCCAGTTAAGCGGAACCCATTGACTTTGGAAAGCTTCGTAATCGATGTCGATGGACAAGAAGTGATCTTGACTTTGGCCAACAAATCACAACTTGGACAAGACATACGATATGCAACAAAGCCTTCATGATTCAGACATATCCGCGATGGACAATGGTCTTGACTTTGGCCAACAAACCAGTGTCAATCTTGGATCTTGAGTAAGAATCACTCAATGGAAGGAAAACGCTTAATATTTTATTGAGGGTTTTTCGCGTAAATTGGCAACCAATTTATTATCTTTGTTAGGTCTCATCATACACCCTTAAGCATGCATTCTAAACGCATAATAAGGCATGGAAATAAATTAATAACAATATGCGGATGGATATCTCACAGATTGTTCCTAGAACAAATCACTCTCTTTCCTCTCCCCGACTAGCACTATTCTTACTTCTACCCAATTACATAATACATTAAGAGAAACCTCATTAACATTGAGGGGAATTAGGTGAGAAGAGAAATACAAAGAATCAAGAGAGATAAGGCTGGACACGCAGGTCCAATTTAATAAATTCTAAATTTACAACAATTTCCAAAATTGCCCTTTCCCTTCTAATATCCATATGATATACGTTATTCATTCAACACATCCATGTTTTCACACAAAGCATGTTATTCAATCAATCTAATCCAATTAATTAATCTTGAATAAAGTGATCATCCAATGTTCAAACAACGATTTGATTTTGCGCGAGTCCAACTCGTTTGAGAATAAGTACTCAAAGTACAAATTCTTGAATTATATCGAACTACAACTTAAATCTAATTTAATTCGTATTCAATACTAATTCAATATTTAATTCCAAATTAAATAACTACACTTTTTAATGTGTCTTAGATTCCAAATCTAATCTAAATGGGTCTCAAGCCCAATTAACATCCAATGTAGTTTAATTAAAGTCCAATGGGCTTTCAATTAATTTCTTAAGGCATGGACTTTGGTCAATATGGGTCAAACCCAAATACCAAAGCCCAATTAAGGAATCACCATTATTTGCCAAGAAACCAATTTCGGCCCATAAGGCCCAATTAAACATAAAAGGCCCATTTGTCACATTTGGACTTAATGGAATGATTTAGGCCCAATTTGGATCGAATCCAATTTACCTAAACCAACTTGGCTCAACCAAGCCCATTAGGCCCAAATACAACATTTAAAGCCCAATTCTAAACCAAGCCCAATTAATTAAATTCTAATTTTCCAAATTTCAAAATTCAATTAATTAAAGTGTATTACATCAATTAATTATCTAAATCAATATTTCCAAAATACTAATTTGATCAATTAATTATGTCTTAATTTGTTAACTCATGTCCAACATTTTGAAACAAAAAATCAACTCATTTCATGCTCCATAGCTCACGGCATTTTTTGGGTTTTTGTCCGATTTCGTTTTCAATCCGATTGAATCTCAAATCATCATTTCCCAAGTCTTTAAACTCATCCAATTATCAAAAGAACAAAAAATACCATGATTATTTAGGGCATATAACTTTCGGCCAAGCCAACAATTTGGGCAAAAATTGATCCAATTAATTTTTCATGAAATTGATCATTTATAACTCCAAGTTATCATCATTCAAGCAGACTCAATCAATCAATTTTATCAAATCATGCTCAAATCGATTTTACCCAAATTTTACCCTAATATTTTTCATGCTCAAATTAGGCTCTGATACCATTGTTGGTTTCTAAAGTAGTCCCAAGATCATTCAAGCATAAAAAAAATGTGAATACATTAAAGAAGTATGGCGGAATCATACTTACAATGAGCGGTTTATGGATGCGTCAAGTTCAAAAAAAATTTCTTCTTGTCCTTGAAGGTCACTGCCAAGCTCCAATTTTTGTTGAAGATGAACTTTGATCTTTAAGCTCCAAGCTTCAATGGTGATTCCAAGCTCCAAGGTTGGTTTCCCTATCACCTTTGATGATCCTTTAGAGTGCTAGCTCTTGGTAATTTTTGCAACAAAAATCACCTTCTTCCTCCTTGTGTATTCGGCCAAGAGAAAGAAATATGGGAGAGTTAATTTTTCTTCAAAGTGGCGTGAATGTGGAGAGAGCAAAATGATGTTGTTGACTTGTTAATATTTGATTTCAAAAATCTAATAATCATTTACCAAATATTTGATACAAGTCAATCAAGCCATCATCAATACAAAGTGTGTAAGGCAAGTCATCATCATTGTCACCAAAACCCATCACTCAAAGTGACAAGTGATGTGACTAGTGATGTGACTTGTGGGCCCCACTTGATTCGAAATTCGAGTAGGCCTGTAACCACTCCCGGGCTCGGGTTCGCTAATTTCGAATTAACGAACTTTCCGTTGCGACGTCATTAAATCAAATTTAATTAAATAATAATGCCAATCAAAATTACTATTCACGTCGCTAGCGAATTAATTCTAAATTAATTTGTTTGCCCGAATTAAAATCTAATTTTAATTCCGCGTCGAAATCTAATTTCGTTTAATATATCGAATATATTACTTTATCGATTAATTCCAAATTAATCGTTCTCTCTCTTCAAATTGTATTTTATCCTAGATAAAATCTCTATGTAATTAATCCCAGATTAATTATGCTCGAATCATACGTCATCAGTGAATCTTCGGGAAGCGACCCAAGAGATCCCTGGATATATTGGCAGTAAATTCGGTCGTCGATCTATCCGAACACGTACGTACCTCGTACTACATTTTTAACGATTTACGAGATATGGTTGGCTTCTAGTAAAGCACCGTGCCTACCCAATTCTCCAGAAATATTCTTAATGGAATATATAATCTATATCAGGCGTAGTATACGTAGTATTGCGTATTGTGATCCAGTATCAGATGTCACATGCAAGGCCTGTGGCTGGAACAGTGTCTACCACGTACGAAGCATATATCGGATTACGAGCAACTAGTCTCATTAATCGGATAATCATGACCTTGTCATATTATCTTGATGGTTGCAACCATTTAGAGTACCAGTTCTGTATCCCTGCGTGATCATCATCACCATATGACTGAAGTGATACTTCCATCTTGACATCACACCCAATACACTACGATTCTCAATAAACCCAGAAGAGGCGTACACAGAACCTGTTAAAGTCCTGGACGACCAAAACCAAAGCGTATTGATTGTCGCAAGTACTAGAGATGTAAGTCTCAGGTTAAGACCAAATACACCTACCCTGATGCGGACTCCCATAGACACATAGTCATACTACCAATGGGATTCTGCGGGGTCTATCCAGAGCGAAGCTGTTTCCGTACCATCGGTAAACACAACCTCCTATCAAACTTACATAAGTATCCAATACTTAAATATATGAGAACTATGTCGTTACGCTTCTATAACACGCACAACTGCAATACTAGTCTATTCCGCATTACCGATGTCCAATCTCGATAATATTACGACTAGGGATATTTAATGATTAAAACTTTATGGATTGATACTGTCTCATATCTTATAATCCGAAACTAATCATAAGGACTTTTATCATTTATTTATTTAAGTAATCAAATTACAAAATGATAAAATGCAATTTCCATTGCTACATAATTAATTTGTACAAAAACCACAATGTCTTTTACAAATAGTGACGTTATGGGTCATAATTGTATAACAATCTCCCACTTGGCCTATAGCCAGTCACTCAAGCATCTAATACCTGAACTATGTACATGTCGTTCAAACTTTTACTGAGGAATAGCTTTCGTCAGCGGATCTGCAATGTTGTCCTCTGATGCGACCTTCTCGATTTGCACATCGCCACGATGTATGATCTCACGAATCAGATGGAAACGTCGAAGAACATGCCTGGATCGTTGATGAGACCGCGGTTTCTTAGCCTGCGCTATAGCCCTGTTATTGTCACAATACAATGGAACGGGCTCAGCTGCTAATGGAACTACTCCTAATCCAATTAGGAATTTTCAGATCAAACTGCCTTTTTTTACTGCTTCAGCTGCAGCAGTATACTTCGCTTCTGTTGTTGAATCGGCAACAGTCTCTTGCTTGGAAGATTTCTAGCTTACTACTTCAGCGTCCCAGGGTCGAGGGCCCACTACATCATCAGTTGTAGTTCCGGGATGCGTCCCAGGGTCGAGGACCCACTACATCATCAATTTGAGGGCGATGCCCACATTGTCAGCGGTATTGGGATTCGTCCCGGGGTCGAGGGCCCTCGTTGTCGGTTGCAGTTCCGGGATGCGTCCTAGGGTCGAGGGCCCACTGCATCATCAGTTGTAGTTCCGGGATGCGTCCCTGGGTCGAGGATCCACTACATCATCACTTTTAGGGTGTGTCCCAAGGTCGAGGGCCCACACACATCAGTTGCAGTTCCGGGATGCATCCCAGGGTCGAGGGCCCACTGCATCATCATTAACTCAGTTCAAAGCAGCAAGCAAGTCAGGTGGCAGCTGGCGAGCCAGGTAAGTAAAAATGCTTTGCATAAATTTGATAAGATTTTCATTGTCACACACTGCACAAGTCTCATCAAAGTGGGGGTGACTGTAGGCACTGTATTTTTGCACATAAGTCCCAATGATGAGTCTCACATGGAGACATTACCTCTTTAATTGTTGAAGTCGCGGGAAACGGACGTCGGAAGGGAATAGTCAAGAATTGACATATTGTTGGAATTAATTCGTTTGTTTATGCTTCGGGTTTGCTTGTTGGACCTCTGTTTTAAAACACATCCTTAGCCCAAACCCCCGCAAGTCACACACCAAGCCCACACATCACCAAACCACAAACCAAGCCCACCAAAACAAACCCAATACACGCCTAAGGAGACCTACACCCACGCCCATTGCCTTCCAAAAAAACAAAAATCACACATTAAACACATGCCAAAATCAAGACAAATCACATTCCCTAATTAAAAGATACAAATCAAATCTCATTAAACACTTTCCTAATTCAATCAAATCATATCCCTAATCAAAAGAGAAGAAATCAAATCAAATTAAAATATATCCCTAATTAAAAAGATTTGTCCTTATCACATACTAATTAAAAGATATCCCAATAGATACATAAATCTTTTCCCTATTCGCATAAGGAAAACCCCAACCCTTTGCCTATAAAAAGAAGCCTAAACCCAAACCCAAACCCTTGATCCCTAGCTCAATCTCACAAAAAACACAAAGAACATAAGCCAAGCTCTATTCACGCAGCCCTCACAGAAACCCTAACTCTCTTCTTCTTCCACATGCTCGCCCTCTCTCTCGAACGCATCAACCTTTCTCTCTTCCACCTTCACGGCACTACACCATACACTTCACTCTCTCCACGCAAGCCCTCTCTCACCGAACTACACGTTGAACGTGCATGAAGCCCTCACAATCACAAGCCAACACATAAATTAAATACTCACACACCTGGCAACCGACTCACTAGGAAACAGCCACACATCCCTCAACTCAACCCTCATGCAGCCAACACATCCATAACCTTCACGTTCAACACACGTAAAAGACCTCACTCGATAGCCTCCATTCAACCCAACACAGCAGCCACACCTCAGCAGACTTCACACACCCATCATCAGACCAACAAAATCCCCACTAACCGGCCAAATAGCGAACGCACAGATCAACCAACAAAATCACACATCGACCATGAACCACCCCCCTCTTCCCACCTAATCGACACAGCTAGAAACCCAAGACACATGCACGCCACTCATGCACATAACACACACTGACGCACATAAACAAATCCACTTAGCCGACTAAATTACCTTCAACCTCAAGCCACTCAACATACCCCTCCCCACGTGAAACACATGCATGCAGACCTCATAACCAATGCATCCAATAAAGCACGTTCATCACCCCTCACAGCCACTTAAGACACGTCCCCGTAAGCAGTCCCACTGACCGAAGCAAAACAGCCCCCAAAAATACCCCCAAATAACCGCAAACTGCACCCCAAAAAACTGACCCCAAAGCACGTCCAAAACAACGACCAAAATAGCCTAAACATTGAGCAGAAAATACCCTTAAAACAACAGCAAAACGGAGTGAAAACAGCAGCCTGAACAGTGAAACATCGAAGGAAAATGTTGAACCAGTGAATCGGAGGAGTTGCGGAGCATCAACCCTTCTGACAACCGCGTACCACACTTCTGATAGACGACTAAAGAGGTTAGACCTGAGGGCACATTTTTATTTATTCCCTCTTATTTTTATTTATTTTATTTCTTTATTTCGCATGAGTATTGTGGATTAGTGCATGATGTGATTTCCGGATGAACGGAGTATGTGTTCTCTCTTGTGGTATATCGGATGGAATCCGGATGTAAATTCCGTAGCCGAATCCGAATGGACGGTATTGCGGTTTGCACTCGGGATACAATGCCACGTACCACTTGAGGGACACACGTATTTCGTTTCATCCAACCTTGTGTTCGAGCATTATTTAGTCTAATAAGTTATTTATTTTCTTAAGCATGATTTAGTCTAATATGTTATTTATTTTTTTGAGCATGATTATGTTATTAGTTTATGCATGATTTAGTTATTTTTCTTTCGCAATATGAGTCTAATGTACATTTATGTTTAGATTGTTATTTATTTTTCGTGTTTGATAATCCAACATGCTCATGAGATATTTGTGTGATATCGTATGTTTTCTGTTGTGACGACCTACTTTTAAAGCATGTAAACTTAGATATATGATTTATTGTTCCATTCTTGTTCATGTAACTTCGCTTATGCTAATACCCGCATGGACTGTATTTCAACTTCCACCGGCAATACCGCTTTCATTCCATAGACCAAGGAGTAAGGCGTAGCTCCTGTTGCTGTCCTTACAGAAGTTCTGTACCCCCACAGGGCATATGGCAGCTTATCAGCCCAATCTTTGTAATTCTCTGTCATCTTTGCCAAAATCGTCTTTATCGTCTTGTTGGCTGCCTCAACCGCCCCATTAGTCTGCGGCATGTATGGTGAAGAGTTATGGTGACCTATCATATGCCTCTGTAACATTGCTCTGGTCTCTCCCTGAAACTGGACTCCATTGTCTGTAATCATATGATGCGGCATACCATACCGGCATATGAGATTCTGGGCTATGAACTTAGCCATCTGTTTTGCCGTAACATTGCGGAACGACTCGGCTTCTACCCATTTCGAGAAGTAGTCCAGTGCCACCACTATAAAGCGATGTCCGTTCGACGCATTCGGCCGAATTTCTCCGATCATATCTATTCCCATACTGAGAAAGGCCACGGTTCTGACAACCCGTGCAACTCTGTGCGCGGAAAATGATTCAAATTCCCATGCGCTTGACAATCATGGCAGTGTTTCACCAGTTTCGCGCAGTTAGCTTCCATGGTTGACCAGTAAAAGCCTTGCCTCACAATCTTGCGGGACAAGTTCAATCCGTTCATATGCGGTCCACAGACACCAGTATGTACTTCTTCCATTATCCTCTGAGCTTCTTCCTCCCTCAAACATTTCAGCTGAATACCATTGGCATGCCTCTTGTAGAGTTCTCCCTTCAGAATCACATACTGAGAAGCCCACTTCTGAATGGTTATTCGGTCTTTTCTACTAGCTTCCTCTGGGAGTTCCCTATGCTCCAGATACCTCTGAATATCATGATACCAAGGTTTTCCATCGTTGACCTATATTTCCGATACCCGCTCTATCTCATAAACAGGCTTACTCGCCGTCGTCAACACAAGTGGTCTCATCACCAATTTCTCTGGATTCTCTCAGGTTACGGCTAGCGTCGCCAATGCATCTGCCATCTGATTTTCTTCCCGAGGCAAGTGCTGAAATTTTCAGTTAGGGATAGCCTGTGCTAGGTTTCTGAGGTGGAATAAGTACGGCTTCAACCGTTCTTCTTTTAACTCCCATTCTCCTTGCATCTGTCGGATCACCAACATCGAGTCTCCATAAACCTCCACGTTTGTGTCTCTCAAGGCTGTCAATACAGTCAACCCAAATGCACATGCTTCATATTCAGCCATGTTATTAGTTACTCTGAATGTTAGCCTTTTGGCCATAGGAAAAGTCTCTCCCACAGGGGTTACTATTATGATTCCGATTCCGGCTCATTTGCAGTTCACTGCTCCGTCAAATACATCTTCCATCCTTGGACTATTATAGCTTGGATTTCTTCATCGGGGAACTCAAACTTATACTGATCAACGCCAGGAATTTCGCCACGGCTCGCCCTTTAATCACCTTGGAAGTGAGATACTCAATATCAAATTCTGTCAGCAGTACCAACCATCTGCCCAACTTTCCAACTAGTGAAGGCACTGAATGCAGATACTTCAAAGGATTCTCCTTCGCGACCACTTGGATCTTGTAGGATTGGAAGTAATGACGCAACATTCTGGACGCCCATACTACTGCTAGACAAATCTTCTCCCCTTCTTGATAACGAGCTTCATACGGAAACAATTTCTTACTGAGGTAGTAGACTGCATGCTCTACTCCCGTCTCATCGGCTTGCACCATCATCGCCCCTAGTGCTTCGGGTTCAATAGCCAGATAAAGTACCAATGGTCTACCCTGCCTCGGAGGTTTTAGAACGGGAGGCTTCACCAAGTATTCTCTGATTCTGTCAAATTCTTTTTGACACTGCTCATTTCACTTTACTGGCTGGTCTTTCCTCAACAGCTTGAAGATAGGCTCACACACTGACGTTAACTTTGCAATGAACCGACTGATATACTAGATTTTCCCAAGGAATGCTCTGACTTCTTTTTTTTCTAACCCAACGGGTATCCATGATGGCTTTTAAGACACAAGGGTTAACATGATGCATGTATGCATGAGATGCATGAGATGTATGCGATGCATGAAATATATAAGTTGGCCCATTATCATTTTAAAGCATTCAATCGCACCATTGCGCGGTGCAAACTTGTCCTAGTTGTAAAGGCCCAACAGGTTTACACTTTACAATGATATGGCTAAATGACTTCAAATGATAAAAGGCCCATTCACAAAGTGGCCCACCGGTATTTTAGAAGTTTTTGGTCCAACTGTCAAAGGGCACGAACTTGTCCCAATTTAAATGGCCCAACAAGTTCACATCTTTTGACAAAGTTCCAACCGGATCCAAATGGCGGCGGTCCAACACACAAACATAAAATAAACAACTACCGGTTCTTCATGGCTAAATTCTACAAGTGGGTTCACAGGGCGCGGACAAAGGCTCTCGCTGACGAAGGTTTGCCCACAACTAGGAATCCCCACTCAAGGGTTCAAGCGACCAAGTGAGTGCACCTTTTTTATACCTTACGGTACGTGCCAACGAGTTACGGCGTGTGACTAACTGTCGAATGGATTTCCCGTTGTAGATTCCCCAGAGGGAGGGTGGAGCGAGGCTCTCTTAAGTACCCAAGCCCCTTAGGCTCTTATCGCTTGGTGTCAGGAATAAACAACGAGTCCTCCAAACTAGTCTGTCACGACGAGCTACAAGTGATGATTTATCTAGGTGTCTTCACAGCTTTTCCCCGAAGGGTAGTGAGTGAAGGAAGACACCCAACCATCACCTAGCTTCAACAAAGCCTTTGATTAACCCCCTCAGCCCACTATAGAAATGGTCAACTAATGCACAAATTATACACATCACAAGACATGATTTCGAGGCCGATTCTCTAATCCCCAGTGGAGTTGCCATACTGTAGGAGACAGAACTTGACGACGCTATTCTAGGCTCGCGGCCTAGTTGGGAGTACGAAATAACATGGAGTCGCCACCCGGTGTGAACCGGGACAAAGATTTAAGGCCGCACTCACCCCTCGCAAGGGAAGACCTCAAACCGTTGGGTTCGGAATGGTCCCTTACTTATGTCACTTGTGATGATATAATTTTTGCAATGAATCAACCAAGTCTACTCAATAATCATGCTCAAGGGTACTTAGATCTAACATGCTTTCATACAAATAACTCCACGCAATGTAACACAACGAGCATATTGAACCATTAAATCAACATGTATAAATCATTATCCAAACACATCATAAACTAATAACATGCATAAGGAACAACCTAAATATGCTTTAACAAATAAATAACAAACTAAATTATACCATGCTTTAAATAATAAACGAATAACCTAAAGACTATAACATGCTCAAATACAAATTTGGATGAGATGAGATACGTGTATCTTAAGTGGTACGTGGCATTGTATCCCGAGTGCAGACCATACTACCGTCCATTCGGAATCGGCTATGGAATTTACGTCCGGGTTTCCATCCGATATACCACAAAAGGGAACACATATCCCGCTCATCCAACAATCACATCATGCCTCAAACGACTCTCATGCAATTATATATCAAAATAAATAAAACAAAAATAAAGAAGATAAGTAAAAAGGGTGCCCTCAGGTCTAACCTCTTTTGTCGTCTCAAGAAAGGGCGTTACACGTCCGTTGGAAGGGAGATTAATCCGATGCTTTTCCGATTTGTCTACTCAACGTCTTTCCTCGCTGATTTGATGCTCGGGCTGCTGTTTCAAGTCCGTTTCGCTGCTGTTTCACTGCTACGTTTCAGGTCACTGTTTTGGTGATTTAGTGGACTGTTTTGGGCGATTTGGAGGGCTTATGGGTTGCGGTTTCCTAAGGTATTCTAGGGGAACTCTATGAAGATTTTTAGGATGGTGTCTAGGTGATTTTAGGACTGTTTTGTGGGCTATGGACGCAACAAAAACTGACCAGAACAGAAGGTGAACTGCGGCAGTTCACAGGTGCAGTGGGGGCGTTTTAGTGGCTACTTTGGGCGCTGAATTGGGGCTGTGAATGGGGGGTATTTTGTGCGAACTTGGGGCTGTATTAGAGGCTTATTTTAAGGTGTTTTAGGGCTGTGAATGGTGGCTGGAACTCGGCAATTGAGGGCTGTGTTTCAGGCTTGGGCGTGAGAGGGGATTGGTGAATAAGAGGAGATGCGGCAATGGAGGTGTCTTGGTTTGGTGTTGCGGCAATGGAGGCTTTAAGGAGGGCTTTGGGCGTGTGATGGAGGCTTCACAAAGTGCTTGGACGTGCTTGAGAGAGGGATATGTGCTGGGGTTTGAATGGGTGGTGAGGGCCTCTTTTTATAGGCAAATGAGAGGAGACTTTCCTTATCCGACTAGGAATAGGATTTCTATTGATAGTGATATTTATTCTAATTGGTATCTCATAAGGAATAGATCTCCTAATTTAGGATTGTGATTGGATTTGATTAGGAAAGGGATTTGTCTTGATTTTAGCATGTGATAAATGTGTATCTACCTAAATTAAAAGGCAATGGGCGTGAATCACATCTCCTTGGGCGTGGGTTTTTTTTTGTGGGTAGGCTTGGGTATTTTGTGTTTTGGTTTGGGTTTGGTAAGTGGTCTATGGGGTTTTGGGCCTAAGATAAGCTTTGAAACGGAAGTCCAACAAGCAACCGAAGCTAAACAACGAGGTTAAATCCAACAAAAATTCCATTTTCCAACTTTACCCTTCCAACGTCTGTTTCCCGCGACTTTCATGACTAAAGAGGTAGTTGCCTCCATACGAGACTCATCATTGGGCTAATGTGTAAAAATGCAATGCCTACAACCTACCCTGATGCGGAATCCCATAGACACATAGTCATACTACCAATGGGATTCTGCGGGGTCTATCCAGAGCGAAGTTGTTTCCTTACCATCGGTAAACACAACCTCCTATCAAACTTACATAATTATCCAATACTTAAATATATGAGAACTATGCCGTTACGCTTCCATAACACGGACAACTGCAATACTATTCTATTCCGCATTACCGATGTCCAATCTCGATAATACTACGACTAGGGATATTTAATGATTAAAACTTTATGGATTGATAATGTCTTATATCTTATAATCCGAAACTAATCATAAGGACTTTTATCATTTATTTATTTAAGTAATCAAATTACAAAATGATAAAATGCAATTTCCATTGCTACATAATTAATTTGTACAAAAACCACAATGTCTATACAAATAGTGACGTTATGGGTCATAATTGTCTAACAATCTCCCACTTGGCCTATAGCCAGTCACTCAAGCATCTAATACCTGAACTATGTACATGTCGCTCAAACTTTTACTGAGGAATAGCTTTCGTCAGCGGATCTGCAATGTTGTCCTCTAATGCGACCTTCTCGATTTTCACATTGCCACGATGTATGATCTCATGAATCAGATGGAAACGTCGAAGAACATGCTTGGATCGTTGATGAGACCGCGTTCCTTAGCCTGCGCTATAGCCCCGTTATTGTCACAATATAATGGAACAGGCTCAGCTGCTAATGGAACTACTCCTAATCCAATTAGGAATTTTCAGATCCAAACTGCCTTTTTTGCTGCTTCAGCTGCAGCAATATACTTCGCTTCTGTTGTTGAATCGACAACAGTCTCTTGCTTGGAAGATTTCTAGCTTCCTACTTCAGCGTCCCAGGGTTGAGGGCCCACTACATCATCAGTTGTAGTTCCGGGATGCGTCCCAGGGTCGAGGACCCACTACATCATCAATTTGAGGGCGAGGCCCACATTGTCAGCGGTATTGGGATGCGTCCGGGGTCGAGGGCCCACTGCATCATCAATTGTAGTTCTGGGATGCGTCCCAGGGTCGAGGATCCACTACATCATCACTTTTAGGGTGTGTCCCAGGGTCGAGGGCCCACACACATCAGTTGCAGTTCCGGGATGCATCCCAGGGTCGAGGGCCCACTGCATCATCATTAACTCAGTTCAAAGCAGCAAGTAAGTCAGGTGGCAGCTGGTGAGCCAGGTAAGTAAAAATGTTTTGCATAACTTTGATAAGATTGTCATTGTCACACACTGCACAAGTCCCATCAAAGTGGGGGCGACTGTAGGCACTGTATTTTTGCATATAAGTCCCAATGATGAGTCTCACATGGAGACACTACCTCTTTAATTGTTGAAGTCGCGGGAAACAGACGTCGGAAGGGAATAGTGAAGAATTGACATATTGTTGGAATTAATTCGTTTGTTTTTTCTTCGGGTTTGCTTGTTGGACCTCTGTTTTAAAATACATCCTTAGCCCAAACCCCCGCAAGACACACACCAAGCCCACACATCACCAAACCACAAACCAAGCCCACCAAAACAAACCCAATACACGCCTAAGGAGACCTACACCCACGCCCATTGCCTTCCAAAATAACAAAAAGCACACATTAAACACATGCCAAAATCAAGACAAATCACATTCCCTAATTAAAAGATACAAATCAAATCTCATCAAACACTTTCCTAATTCAATCAAATCATATCCCTAATTAAAAGAGAAGAAATCAAATCAAATTAAAATATATCCCTAATTAAAAAGATTTTTCCTTATCACATACTATATCCCCATAGATACATAAATCTTTTCCCTATTCGCATAAGGAAAACCCCAACCCTTTTCCTATAAAAAGAAGCCTAAACCCAAACCCAAACCCTTGATCCCTAGCTCAATCTCACAAAAAACACAAAGAACATAAGCCAAGCTCTATTCACGCAGCCCTCACAGAAACCCTAACTCTCTTCTTCTTCCACATGCTCGCCCTCTCTCTCGAACGCATCAACCTTTCTCTCTTCCACCTTCACGGCACTACACCATACACTTCACTCTCTCAACACAAGCCCTCTCTCACCGAACTGCACGTTGAACGTGCATGAAGCCCTCACGTTCACAAGCCAACACATAAATTAAACACTCACACATCTGGCAACCGACTCACTAGGAAACACCCACACATCCCTCAACTCAACCCTCATGCAGCCAACACATCCATAACCTTCACGTTCAACACACGTAAAAGACCCCACTCGGTAGCCTCCATTCAACCCAACACAGTATCCACACCTCAGCAGACTTCACACACCCATCATCAGACCAATAAAATCCCCACTAACCGGTCAAATAGCGAACGCACAGATCAACCAACAAAATCACACATCGACCATGAACCACCCCCTCTTCCCACCTAATCGACACAGCTAGAAACCCAAGACACATGCACGCCACTCATGCACATAACACACACTGACGCACATAAACAAATCCTCTTAGCCGACTAAATTACCTTCAACCTCAAGCCACTCAACATACCCCTCCCCACGTAAAACACATGCATGCAGACCTCATAACCAACGCATCCAATAAAGCACGTTCATCACCCCTCACAGCCACTTGAGACACGTCCCCGTAAGCAGTCCCCCTGACCGAAGCAAAACAGCCCCCAAAAATACCCCCAAATAACCGCAAACTGCACCCCAAAAAACTGACCCCAAAGCACGTCCAAAACAATGACCAAAATAGCCTAAACAGTGACTAAAAAATACCCTTAAAACAGCAGCAAAACGGAGTGAAAACAGCAGCCAGAACAGTGAAACATCAAAGGAAAATGTTGAACCAGTGAATCGGAGGAGTTGCGGAGCATCAACCCTTCTGACAACCGCGTACCGCACTTTCGATAGACGACTAAAGATGTTAGACCTGAGGGCACCTTTTTATTTATTCCCTCTTATTTTTATTTATTTTATTGTTTTATTTCGCATGAGTATTGTGGATTAGTGCATGATGTGATTTCCGGATGAACGGAATATGTGTTCTCTCTTGTGGTATATCGGATGGAATCCCGGACGTAAATTCCGTAGCCGAATCCGAATGGATGGTATTGCGGTTTGCACTCGGGATACAATGCCACGTACCACTTGAGGGACACATGTATTTCGTTTCATCCAACCTTGTGTTCGAGCATGATTTAGGCTAATAAGTTATTTATTTTCTTAAGCATGATTTAGTCTAATATGTTATTTATTTTTTTGAGCATGATTATGTTATTACTTTATGCATGATTTAGTTATTTCTCTTTCACAATAGGAGTCTAATGTACATTTATGTTTATATTTTTATTTATTTTTCGTGTTTGATAATTCAACATGCTCATGAGATATTTGTGTGATATCGTATGTTTTCCGTTGTGACGACCTACTTTTAAAGCATGTAAACTTAGATATAGGATTTATTCTCTTGAATGCGAACTAGATATAGGTTATCTTTGAATATATATGTTGCGTAGATTCGGTTAAGTTATTGCACAAATCATTTAATTACAAGTGGCATAAGTAAGGGACCATTCCGAACCCAACAGTTTGAGGTCTTCCCTTGCGAGGGGTGAGTGCGGCCTTAAATCATTTTCCCGGTTCACACCGGGTGGCGACTCCATTATTCTCCGGTTTAGTTCCCTGTGGGCTACTCCGTACTCTCAACTAGGCTGCGAGCCTAGAACAGCGTCGCCGATTTCTGTGTCCTACAGCTATCGCTCCAAGTCGTCTTCATTGCATTCTTTTCGAGCTTTCCTTTGAATCTTTTCATAGGGCAATTAGAAACTTTATGACCCGATTTCATACACTCAAAGCAAGTGATTTGTTCCCTCTTATGTCTCCATGGCCTTTCAACTTCCTTTCTTACCGTTCTTCTAAATTTTCCTTTGGTGAACTTTTTATTTTTGATGAACTTATTGAAATTTATTGTTAGGAGTGCCACATCCTGATCATCATTATCTTCATCATCATTAGAGCTTTCATTATCCTCTCTTCTTGCAATTGTTTTTAGAGCTAGATTTTTTCTTCCTATATTCATTTTTTCTTCCTTCAAATCCATCTTGATCTCCATCTCATACTCCAACAATTTTTCCACCAAGTCATCCAACTTCAAAGTGTTCATATTATTCGATTCTTTGATGGTGGCGGTGCAAATCCTATATTCCTTAGGAATAGACCTAAGGATCTTCTTGACATGATCACTTAAATTAATATTTTTTTCTTAAGCACTTAGTTGATTCACAATCATAGTGAACCTTGAAATCATTTTCTCAACATCTTCACTGGTTTTTATTTTAAAGTTATCCAACTCGTACATGAACCGATTGATCTTGAATTCTTTAACATGGATAGTTCCCTTATTCACAATCTCCAAAGACTTTCATATTTCATAGGCATTTCTAAATTCAAGAAGTTTATTGAGATTGCTCAGATCAATTGCTAAAAGTAAATGATAGAGAGCCTTTAAATTGTTGGAGGTTCATGCCGGTTCCAGAGAGCATGTTAATCCTCAGATAGACCGATATGGAGACTGATATAAAATGCTTGGTTCCAGAAGCTATGCAATCAGTTGTGAAGATCGGTATGGAGATTGGTATAAAGTTGTCGGGTTCCAGAGAGCATGCAAAGTGAGTCTGAGACATCAATATGTCTGTATTAGGGACCAGTATGCCGGTCTCAGTACATAAAATTCAGAATATGCAGTTCAAAATATTTACATTCTTTGACCCTAAAACTTATATGAGCATGCAAGAATCCTATGAGCTTAGAAAAACTTGAATATCAACTCACTTACATTGAGAATCCTAAGATCTTGCATCGCCATTTCTTCATGGAGCTTGTCTTTACGTTCGTTTTGCTTCGAAGTCTTTTTATGATAAGTTACGAATGTTCGTCGAAGTTATTGAGTGTTACATCATCAAAACCATTCATTGAGTATCATGTCACATACAAAATTAAGACTTCCACAAGGTCATAACACTACAAGAAAAATTGACCTTTAGCGTCCAACCTTTTAGCGTCGCAACAAACGGCGTCGCAAAATTTACTTTTAGCATCGCCATATTTTACGACGCTGAATGTCATGACTTTTAACATCACTAAAATTTGACGACGCAGAAAGTATGATTTAGCGACACTAAAAGTCAATAAAAATCATAATTTTTTTTTATTTTGACTTTTAGCATCCCCAAATTTTGGTGACGCTAACTTTTAGCGTCACCTATAAATTGACGACGCTAAAGAACAAACGTTTTAAAAATTTTGATCAAATATTTCCCGCCTTTAAGAATTCAATATATATTTTTATAAAAGTCAAAAATATCGATGCTAAAAGTTAAAATTTTGGCGCAAATATTCCCGCTTTGTGAAGACCTTTAGGGACGACAAATTTTGGCGATGCTAAAACTCATATTTTTCTATAAATTTTCGTTTTTCTTTCATTTGCACTCATTCTCTCTATTTTTCTCTCCTATTTATTTGTTTTTATTTATTTGTTTTATGTTAACATCTTCTATTTTTGTTTTATTTTTGTTTGTAGAAAAATAAGATGAAGAGAATGAACATGAAGATGAAGATGAGGAAAGTTAAGATGAAGAAAATTAATTTACATGAAGACGAAAAAGAAGAGGATGAATATGAAGATGAATAATATTAATTTTGTATTTAAATATTTCATATATATATAACTTATCATTTTATTTTTGTTTAAAGTAATAAATTTTATAATTTTATGTTTAATATCAATAATTATTTTTGTTATATTTCCTTTTTTGATTAATTTTTAAATTATAATGAATATTAATTATTTTTTAATTTTGACTTTTGGCGTCGCTAAAAATCAATATTTGACGACGCTAAAAGTTAAAACTTTGTTGCTAAAAGTTAGCTTTTAGCGTCGTCATTGTGATTGATGACACTAATAGTCTTTAGGGTCAGATTTTTAGCGTCGAAGTTTTGCGTCGCCGTTCAGTATCGCTAAAAATTCTTGCGTCGCTGGACATGACTATTAGTGTCGTCATTCGCTAAAGAGGCATATTCTTGTAGTGTAATGAACCCCAAATTTGTTATATTGCATATAATACAAATTATAAAATGTGACTATTCTTACAAAAATCCTTACAAAAAAAAATGACCGTTCTTATGAAAATTCCTTACAAAAATATAATTAACCTTATAAAATATATTTGTCTTTATAAAAATGTACCTGTCCTTCTAAAAAAATCCAACCCTTACAAAAAACAAAAAAGAAATCAATGTTCATGTTGACGTGAACATTGAACTGTGAAAACATAATTTGATTTAAATATAAATAAAATCACGGGAAAAGTCAATTTTAGGCTAAATGTGGATAATTTTAGGAAATTAAGATTATTTATTGAATTAATTAGGAGTTTATCCTAAATTGAAATAAGTTATGATTCTCTTTTTTTTTTTTTTTTTTTTTTTTTTTTTTTTTTTCTTTTTTTCTGGGGCTGATCTTTATTTGTAATTATGTTATTTTCATTAATGAGTTAAAAATAGCAAAAGCAGTTTAGAACCTACACTTATGAATATTAACAATAATGGGCATGGAATGGAACTGGAACCACATGTCGGAGTCATTCCTCCTCCAGCATCATGAAACGTGCTTTACCAAAATCAGGATAATTTTAAAATCTTGTTTATCTTCTTATCCATCACCAAACTGGTAAAATTGGTCCACACTTTTTTGAAGCGGATATAATTGTTTCTCTATTAAAAGTCGAAATCACCAAATTAGACAGACCATCACATGGCATGCTTTTTTTTGCCCTTTATTTTTTTTCATTTTTTAAATTTTTTTGTCTTCTCACATTGGTCGGCCACGTGCCACATGATGTAAATCTTTGAGAAAAAAAAAATCTAGAATATAATGAAATTACCATAATATTAAAATTTATTAATTAAATTATCACTCGTTTTCAGTACCTCTCACAGCCTTTGGGTCCAAGCAAAGAAAGAAGTTTCAAATGGAAAAATTAAAAAAATAATAATAATAAGTGGGACCCATATTTTATTTAATGGGTTGGTGGATATTAGATTTGGAAGTATTTGGAATTTTGTGACCCATATTTTGGCCATATGTTTCAGCCTTTATCCATTTTTCATGCGGTTACAACTACAATTGGGGTGGGGGTGTTGGATTTAGGATATAGATCTCCAACCAAAAGACTAGTTTATTGAGAGAGGGATCTATTCTATCGTTTTAAAATGAATCAATTAGTTGATACAATAACAGACAATGAGTCTATGCCAATTAAATCTTAAAAATCGATAAAAATTGATCAAAATTGATGAAACCGGTGAATTGGCCTAGTCAATTCTTAACTAAAAAACTTTAAATTAAAATATTTATAATTTATAATTAATTAAAATTATTTATGAAGTCAATCAATTTTTTGGTTCATCCGGTTGAACCAGTGACCGGTTGAATCTTTTATATCAGCTGTTCAATCATCGGTTTTTATAATAATGATCTATCCTATTATATTCCTAAGTGACTCCCATTTACTAACTAATGTGGGACACAACTCAAAACATCTTGGTTTTTCTACCACCACATTTCAGTTATTAGGGTTTTGTTCTTATATCGCTTGTTGGAGGACTGGGTCATGAATGTCTAGATATCGAACTCAAATGAACAATTTATCACATCAAGTGACTTCTCTTTAACATGCTCCTAATATATGAGCAGAATTCAAATCACAAACTTCTTAAACATCATAAAAAAAGTGATGTAAAATTTTAAAAATACAATCGAGCATCGCCAATCCTAATTCAAACATCATTTCAAAAACTAAATTTACATTGAAAAAAAAGGTCAAATTTAAGGTGATACTATCCACCTGTGCCATTTTAGCGTACGTGATGACTCTCCATTAGAGTGCAAAAATACCCAATGGGCACTAAAAATGGCATTGGTCGGATTTGCCCTAAGTTACCCTAAAACCGTGTTAGAGGAAAGAGAGAAATAATCATGCAAAGACTTTGAATCCCATGGCTTGGTAGTGGGCACGCACAGGCTTCTTGGGTTTTAGGTATAGCTTTGTCACACTTTTTGGCTGATTTTTCTTGAATCCTTTGACTAAAATCTTTTAAAGAGTACTACTACCCACATGATTATTTATTAATGCTATTTCATTGGTTAAATATCTTCACGGGTTTGCAACGCGGAGATCAGTGGACCACCACAACTTTTGCGTATTCAATACTGTTTTTCTTGCTGCATTTGTTTTATGCAAACCAAATACAAGTTATTCTACACTCATTTCTTTTTAAATTTGATTTGTGTTATTTAATTTCATTCATTTACCTTTTACTTTTAACTTCTTTTCTGCCAAGATTTGAGATGCCCCGGGTTACTTCAGTGATAAAGACGATAGGAAATATGTGGTTACACACATGATCTAATGATTTTCCACGAGATCATATTAGTGACTCATTAAATGGGTAACACTACATTGGAAGACGGGATTTCTCCTTCTTAAAAAAGAACCTATCGAGAAATTTTGAAGGGATGGTTTAGCTTTAAACAACAAAATGGTTCTCTCCACCTTTTCATGTGCATCTATCTTAAATTATAGACGAGTTTCCTTTGGTTACGGAGGCATAAGAAAAGAAATCGATTTGAGAATCTTACTGTTTCTTTGATTGCTATCCAACAGAATTTTGTTCACATTCTCTTTGTTCAATCCATTTGGGTTTTTTGATCTCTTAAAGAACCAAAAAAAGATTCAACACTTACTCACAAATCACAAACAAACAGAATATTCAACTCCCAGAGCACAATCAATGACCCATTTTCATGCACGAATTGGCTCCATTAATAAGGTCAAATTATCAAATGAAGCAACTCCATCCCTTCCCATTATGGAACCTTTCTGGTACCAACATTTCAAAAGAATAATCATTAATATATATGCAACACAATTTCTAAACTTACTTTTAATGTCTAACATAGAACAAAAATAACTAAATACATTATATGGAAAGTACAGTTGAAAAGATATGCTTCGTGAAACTCTCTCACCATTATTTCCCTCCAGCCACATACCTTGGAATCTGTCTGCTGTTGATGACTTTGATTCCAATAATTGACAAATTTCTGAAGATTTAATCAGGAAACTAATTATCAGAATTTTGGTACAAGCCAGCAACCAATTGCTAATTTAGCGAAGAATCAATCACTAAGGTTCGAGTCAATCAAAGGAAACAGAAAGGAAAGATTCTAAGGCAAAACAATAACAATTTTGTTATTTTGTAAACTTCCCAAGGAAACAATTCTCTTAGCATCTTCTGCCAGACCCAATTACTGAAGCAAAACAAGTGAACAGATCCCTATGAAGTCGAAGAACAAAATCTCAACGACAGAACTCTAAGTACATCAAATTTATCATTAATCCCCAGTAATGCACATTAATTGGAAACTAACAAAAAATTGGGGCAATATGAAATTAAAAAATATTATAAGATTCTTAATAACCAACAATGATAAGAGTTGGCTAAACTTACAAATTTAATTCATCTTGCAAAAATACTTCCTTCTGACAAAATATGTATATATAAACAATCACAGAAAATTTGCTGCCTACATGGTCAATATAAGATGTTATTGTCTACTTCTGACCTTCTGCTCCACTCAGGATCTGTTGCAGTATATAACAAAAACCGGTGAAAAAGCATTGGAATTGTTCTTCTCTACATTTTATGCTATCACTAAGTTAAATGCCATTCTTACTGCTACTGTCGCTACCCAACTAACGATAATGACTGTAGCGAGCTTGATTCGCAGGAAAATGCAGCAATCAACTTCTCTTTTGTCAACTGCTTGGATCCTTGAGATTTGATTACAAAGGTGTGAAACACTGTATTGTTTGCTGCAGAAAGTTTTGAGTCCACAACTGTGATTTCTGCTTCTTTCAAAGCTTGAATGACTCTTGATGCAGGATGTGAATCTAAAGGAGAGCTCACTCTTACAACCACCTCATCATGGGTAGCTTGAATATCGACATCAGGAGCTTGGTTCTGACTTTCCACATTTGGATTAGATTCCAACGCTGACGAGTCTCTATAAGTCCCACTGAATTTCTCCCTCTCTGCTTCCATGGTCTCTAGCTTTGCCTGAAGCTCATTTATGTAAGCAATCGCATCTCCCAGCAATGATGCTTTATCCATCTTGGATATATTAGGTACCACAGCTCGTAATGCATAGAACCGTTGGTTTAACTTCTCACGCCGCTGCCTCTCAGCCTCCACGTGGTTGAGAGGCTCTTCTCTTCCGTTTGCAGGCTTTCTGCCTCTTTTCCGAGGTCTTCTCTCATCATTTGTGCTTGGACGCTCATCCCTACCCGAAGCTTCAACATCTGAATGTTCGGAATCAGCACTTGGTGGTCTGGCAATCACAGTAGGTCTTGAAGTAGCCCCAGAGAAATCAATTTGCATTTTCATGTGCTGCTGTGACTGGTAGTTGTTAATCCGAAAATCCTCCCTAACCCCATTAACAAGCTCTTGCAAATTATTGGTGGTAGTTTGTGAACCAAAGATCTCAGTTGCGCTCCCTTGTTTCACACCTTGAACATTTCCCCAACTAAAACCATGAACACGATTCTGAATACTCGGGAATAGAGTCCTGTCTCCATTCACATAGGCTTCCCACGATGGCCTTTCTTCCATCTTTCGGACAGCAAGTTTCTCTCTACTAAAATGGGTATGCATGCGGCCTGAGTTGTTCAAGGCCTGCCCAAAAATCTTTGGAACCCCTTCCACTCTGTCTGAAATGCCCAATTTAGAAAGCAAACCATTTTGATCTTTCTTCTCAGTAGTAAATGGTAACGCTGTAGCCATTGGCTTAACCCTAACCATGGAGGAATTTGAAGAAAATGTTGCCTGAATCGACTGCACCAATTCCAAGCTTTCTGGCACTGATCTGACTGACCCCAATTCAACAACCCCAGCATCAGTAGAAATCAAAACAACAGTCTGAATCCCAGCAGACTTTGCAAGAAAAGACCTAACACAGTAATCAGAACCCATCTTCAACACATCCAATAACCACACAGGTTTCCCAGAAGCAAAACACTTGCCCGGGCCACCTTGTCCGCGAGGGAAGGAGAAATACATAGACGCCAAAAAGAACATCTCAGTATCAGTAACCATATCCAATCCTAAAGCATAATTATCCTCATCCGATCCACCAAACAAAGTGTGCAGTTTCTGCAAAACCCTTTTTCTCATCTTTTGTTGAGTTTCATCTTCAAGCCTAATCTTAAGAATTCTCGTAGCTTCCGATTCTTCACCTTCTTTTGGCTCTCTACAAGACCCATCTCCCCATCCTAAAACCCAATCACCCGATTTAGACCGAGAAATTTGCCAAAAGATAGCATAATTCCAGCTAAAATTTGATGCGTTGGGCCTGTCCACAAGATCAGAAAGTTTATTTTGTAAATTTTCATCACTGCCAATGGCCGTTAAAAGGTTCTCATTCGAAATTGAGCTCGTTACTAAGTAATCAAAAGCTCTGGTTCCCAAAACAGCCGCTAACATAGCCTTATCCTCATCATTCCACAAATTACCTCCCATATTAACCTCTATTTTCATATCTAAACCTCAAAACAGAAATTACCCACAAAAACAAAATGCTTAAAAATAATCAAATACAGATCAAATCTACTCTAAAACCTAAACAAACCAATATCTACAAACTCAAATTTGACACATTCAAAGAAACAATAAAACCCCCCCACGTGGCTATTACAGCATGAGTATATCCCTGTGATTTCAGATCTCACAAGCTAATAAAAATCTTAGTAGTAAATAAAACCCAAAAAAGGAAATACACTAAAACCAATTCAAAAAATAAAAACTCATACACACCGGTCACAGGAAGTGATTTGGGAATAACGATAGAGAACTAAAAGCAGAGAGGAGTAATGAGAGTCTAGGAAGTTGTAAATTTTTCCCGGAAAATTACTTGTAAACAAATTTTCCCAGAAAGCAAACAAGAGGAGGTGCGTGCGAGAGAGAAATGCAGTTGTTTAGTGTTTTTTTTTTTGTGTGTTGCCTTGTGTCGTTGCTCGCTCGCTCCCTCGCTCGCTCTACATCCTAAACTGCATAAGTGGACCGTGGTTAAGTAGGCATTAGAGTTAAAAAAGTAACCATGGTTAAACAATTTGAGTTAGCTAGCACAATGGTTGGAGATTGAGACCAGAGGGCAAGACAGGGCAATGCAAAATGTTTTGCTTTTTTTTTTTTTTTTTTTTTTTTTTTTTTTTTTTTGGGTTTGGTTTGGTTAATTTTTTATGTTTTAAATGACTAAATAATTAATACACCTGAGAGTTTTACTGTTCGTTCATTACACTTAAACGTCATCGTTGATCATTTATCATATGACTTTTAAAAGCAAGTGTTTTTTGGTCAGAAAATTTGATGATTTTAGTGAAAAGTGAGACCATCAATTTGCGTGATTCTCATGTCTCACTGTGGCAAAGCATTTTAAGTTTGAACGCACGCACTACTTGTGACTCTATTTGTGTAATTTTTTTTTTTTTAATGCAACTTTTTTGTTATACGTTACATGTTTTTAATAACAAAATACGTGATTATAGCTTTTTAATCATAATTAATTATCCAAGAGTTTTTAAATAGATTGCATACGATGTTAGTATATGCTCATTGCGCGTTCGGATATGTGGAAGGCTTTTGTTTGATGTGAGGTGTGTGGTTTACGCACGAATTTGTCCCTAGTGTGGTAAGGTGTTTTTAGCCACCTAAATTGTCTTATTTTATGGATGAGGTTCCAACTCTACCACTGTTAATCTTTTTAGTGGGTTAAAGGATGGTAAATTTTTCTTAATTAAAAAAAATACCAATATGATATCTAGAGTTATATCTGGCCAAAGAGATGAGTGGTAAAAAAACATAGTGTCGCATTAGTAGTGGCAGAATCACTAAGAGATGAGGAGGATAATTATCTCTTTCAATTCGAAAAATTGTTAAATGTCTACAATAAATTAATGAAAATTATGATTTGTTAATGATATATTTTTGATTTGTCTCTATTAAAATGAAAAATCTATACTAATTTTTTGTGAAAATTAAAATTTACTCTTACGAATTATTGTTCTAACTATGTCACTGAGTAGTCGGAAGATCGGACGATGCGCGGATTAATTTCATGTGCAAGTAAAGATAAACAAAACCCTAATTTATTCTGCAGTTCACAACCACTAATCTTCAAGCTGTAGCTGAAAATAAATTCCCTAATTTCCACTTTTCCTCTTAATCTATTTAAATTATTGGGTGCAACAATGTCATATATGTACTTAAAAAAATTAGAATGTCATATATGTTCAATAATAAAAACACTCTCAGAATCAATTCTAAGAGATGAAATAAACATTAAAAGAATAAAATTTATTTTGATAGAAGGCAAAGGTTGAAAGAGACTCGATAGATGAAGTATTAGGTACGAAATTCTAAACATTGTGCCAAATTCGACTTATTCGAGATCATTGGAGGTAGATGACTCTATAATCGAGAGAAAGTGAAGTCATAGAGGGATTCGAGCATTTTGTTTGATCTTTCTGTGTTTCTATTATAGATGACTTCTTCATATAAGGAATGAATTATGTTTATCTTTTTAGTTTCTAAAACAGTTCAAAGCATTATAATTAATTTATATTATGTATGTATACATTATAAAAATTGAATAATTAAGATATGACTAAATACATTAAACCTAACATCACAAAACACACACCTTCTATCTTCTATATATAATTTTAACTTAACCAAAAATGCATTAACCTTCACGTTAAGAAACACACATTATACCTTCTACATTTAATTTCTATTCAATCAAATCTTATTCATTTAATGTATTTTCCTAAAATAAGAAGAGCATTGGAAGCCTTCAAGAATGAATTAGAGAGCTTCATATACTTTAAATATATAGTAGATATAAATATCAAGATAAATTCATGTGGAAGTGGCAGAAGCTGAAACTATGCGTTTCGCTTTGGAGTGTGCAAAAGACTTTGGGTTTTCCTCAATTATCATCGAGTCTGATGCCTAAAATGTGGTTAATTTGATTTTAGGAAAATTGTCTAGTCTCAAGGAAGTGTGTTGGATAGTAGAGGATATCAAAATGTCGATCCACGCTTTGCCTTTGTGTAGGATCCAATTTAATCCTAGAATTTGTAATGGTGCTGCTCATAGAGTAGCCAGGTTTGCCTGTAAAGGCCAGGTTGCTGGTATCTGGAAGGATAGCTTTCATTCTTTTATTTCTTGTAACCTTTAATTTCTCTAATATATGTTTCCTTTTCAAAAAAAAAGAAGATAAATTCATGTGGGATCCATGTACTTCGCAGCTAATAAAAAACCTTCCACATATTTATAACATCAATTATATTAATTGGATATCTCTTCAACTTTAATCTCAATTTATTAGGCATGATTATGGGACCCTCGGTATCAATACCGAGGGTGCCAAATTTTGGTGCAAATATATATATATATATATATATTAATAAAATAAAATA
Organism: Zanthoxylum bungeanum; assembly: GCA_019454045.1. NCBI lineage: Eukaryota > Viridiplantae > Streptophyta > Magnoliopsida > Sapindales > Rutaceae > Zanthoxylum > Zanthoxylum bungeanum. The sequence goes on from SKCR01042656.1 coordinate 51,772, forward strand.
AAATTATAAAATTATTTAAAATTAATAAAATAAATATGTCAAATCATGTTTAAAATAAATTTTCATGTTAATGTACTATTTTCATGTTTAATGTCATATTTTTCATGTTTAATGTCCGAATTTGCATATTAATGCTATGAAATTTCAGATGAGCAATAATACAGTGTGAAATGTCAAAATCTTTTGTCACGTGTGAATATTTTTCATGTCCAATGGACCAATATCTTATTTTCACGTTTAATGCCCTAAATTCCATGTTAATGTTAATAAAATTTCATGTTTTCGAATTTGCATGTTTAATGTCATAATTTTCATATTTAATGTCATATTTTCATCTTTAATGTCCAAATTTTAATGTTAATGTTATACCATGCAATAAATTTGTAATTTTCATGTTTGATGCCATAATTCCATGTTTAATATAGATAATTTCAAGTTAATGCTCACAATGTAATAATTTTATAATTTTTATGTTTAATGCCCTAAATTTCATAGTTAATGTCATATTTTCATATTTAATACTCAAATTTTCATATTAATATCTTATTTTCATGTTTAAAGCAATACTTTTCATGTATAATGTCCAAATTTGCATGTTAATGCTATGAAATTTTATGTTAGCATATTAATAGTACACGTGTGAAATTTTAAAATCTTATGTGATATGTGAAATTTTTTTCATGTGCAATGTCCTATTTTCATGTTTAATGTCCTAAATTTCATGGTAATGCTAAAAAATTTCAAGTTAGTTGATTATGCATGTTTATAGCCCCCAATTTTCATATTTATCATCCAAATTTTCATGTTAATGCTATACATGACAATAAATTCATAATTTTCATATTCAGTGTCCAATTTTCATGTTTAATGCTCATTTTCATGTTCAATATCTTATTTTTATGTTTTATGGTCAAAACTTTAAATTAATGCTAAAAATATTCACGTTTGCAGATTTTCATATTTTCATGTTCAATATCTTATTTTCATGTTTAATGCCTAAAATTTCATGTTAAAGTCAAAAAATTCAAATGGGCTCAATTAATGTCAAATCTTTTTTTGTATAGTAAAAGACAAAATTCATGTTTAATGCATATATTTTCATGTTCAATATCTCAAATTTTTATTTTAATGCTCAAAATTTAATGTTACCGAATATTTAGATAACTGATTTTTTTGAAACTTTAATCTTTTAAAATTTAAGATTTAATCTCAGCCTTTATATTTTCATCCAAAATGCTGATATTAAACCCAACTTAAAAATTAAGATTTAATCTCAGCCTTTTATATTTTCATCCAAAATGCTGATATTAAACCCAACACTAATACTCCCAATATATTAGCAACACCCCAATTTATTCCTTCATTTTTATTTTGTTAAAATACAAATACAATGTCCCTTTTGCGTGACTTGGTGATGTATGACTTATGATCTCACATTGAGGTCATGAGTTCGAATTCATGGAGTGCGTTTTTTGTAAGAGCCTGAGACAGCCGGAGATTTTACCTACTTCACTTAAGCCCGGAATGGATGATTTGGCGGCGAGATTTTCAACAATTCAAAAAAAAAAATATACGAATCCAAGTTGCATCGTACCACGTAGGCATGTATTGTGTAATCAATGTACATACATATAAAGGGCAAAAAAAAAAGGGCCCTATCCCATAAAAGTCCAAGCAACTGCAATTGATTAAACAACACGATTATGCCTTATTAACCATTCGGATTTATTCTATTTTTTGATCATTATGATTCAAGATGTTGAAAGTTCAAACAAAAATAGGAAGCATTACCATTAGTTTCGATAAGGTTGAGGTTAGAAAGTTAATCATATATTATTTATTCGATAATTTTTGTTTTTGAGCTACATTATAATAGCAGCAGCAGCAACGTGGTCCCCAATTTGAGTAGAATCTAAGACAGAAATCAAAAGCATACAAAAATTAAAAAAAATGGTAATTAAAAAGAAAAAGAAAAAGAAAAATTAAATTAAAGGTTAATATCTAAACTTTATATTTTAATATTATAACTTTATAACACCTTAGTTTTATTATATTTTATGATGAAGAAGATTTCACATTTTAACATAATTTTTTTTATTAATTGAAATGTTATAAAATATAAAATTTTATAAAAATATATTTATAAAATATTACTGCTTAATATTTTTTATATTCATTCTTTCTTTATCAAATCCAATCTCCCTAAAATTAATATATTGAAAAATGATATTTATATAAAGGGAGACAAAAAGTTTACAAAATCAATCACACTATGTTAAAATTATTTTTAAGCTGCAGAATATGATACTTTGTGATTTAATTTTGAAAAATATTGATAGTTTGGATGATGTGGGTCCCTTCTTTGACAAATTAACCAGGAGATTAACGGTTGAGATTGTAAAACAAAATATAAACGCGATGCAGTGTGAAATATGTTTATAAATTCAAAGTCATAAACACTTGATGGCGCGTGAGAGTCGCCATCAAATGGTGCTTTAAATTTTATTTTTCATAAAAAACGCCTTACAGATGGTAAGTAAATAAGTAATGCTGGCGTGAACACGACTGTCCAATGAGAATCATAACGCTATCCAGCTAATTCAACACGCGTTTTGGGCGGCTGAATCATACACGTTTATAACACTGATCGAATGCCACGTGTCCATCATAGCAACCTCTTATTAACACGTTTCACCATCTAATCCATCCTCGATTAAATCCAAGTAGTAAATACAACAACAAACAATAAAACAAAAGTTTACATCTCGTGAAGAGCACGTGATAGTAACGTGAACCAAGGTTAAGTTTGTGAGAAGAACGTGATGAGCATTTAATAATATATTCAGCTTTTGTTTTAAATTTGGTGTATCGTGTTCGGCGTGTGCCTTGTATTTCATATCTCCACGTTAATTTTGCCCTATTATTGATTTGTTTTCTTTTCTTTTGGCTTTTATATATTTTTTTAATAATGGCATTTGCACAAAAAATAAAATGAGATGGTGATAAAATAATCATTAAAATTATATAATTTTAGTTATTTTATTTTTTTAAATTTTTTCTTAACTATCATAAAACATAATTTTTGAGATTATTTTATCATTATTTTATTATTTTTTTTTATATATAAATATCTTTTTTTTTTTTGATTGAATTAACAATACAAAAATGATAAACTTACTCACACTTATCCCAAATCTCTCACTGTAACTACAGTGAATTACTGTAGATCACTGTAGCTACAGTGAGAGAGTTGGGATAAGTAAGAGTGTGAGTAAGTATATCATTACTTTTAACAATATTCATATCTCAAAGTACATGAGTCATGTACTGGTGCTGCGCAGGAAATTGAAATTTGGTACATAAGTGAAATGGTAGCGTGACATGCTGTCACTCGGCGTTGTGGCTTTACATGCGGGGGACAATATAGGGATGGCAATTTCTGGATCCGTATGGATCCGGATCCGAATCCGCATGTTTTTCAGGGGACCCGGGTCCGGACTCGGGATCCGCAACTCTTCCACTGTTTTTTTCTTTTTTATATTTTTTTCATGCAAGTTCTTGGCTCGATACAAGCAATTAACAACCAGGACTTCATCCCTGTCAATTTTGAGTTCTTCAAGTTGAATGGTGTCCCACTTTTTGCAATGACATTGTACTCAAAAGGCACATTGAATTCCTTTGCATAATCCGCCAAGCGACGTCCTGTTTCCTCAACTCGCTCTATTGGCCGGAAACCAGGTTGGGGAAAATCTATTCCAATAAAGACGAAGAAGATTGGGAAAATCTTTTGCGTTTTGAAGGGATTTAGTCATTTAGGGTTAACTTAATTTTTTTTTTGCGCACTTAACCGGGTCCTGGGTACCCGGGTCCGGAACTACCCGGACCCGCATCTGGACCCGATTAAATGCTGGTATTCAAAATGAAGACCCGGATCCGTAATTTTTTTTATCGATCTGGGACTAACCGGACTCGGGTCGTCCGGGTCCATGCGGACCCGGGCCGGGTCTGCTTGCTATGCCTAGGGACATATGATTGTGAATTTTAAACACGTTTCGTGTAGCATCCGGATATCTGATAACCAACACGGTTAGTGATCGGTGGTAAATACACACGTTACGCAAGCGCACGTATCGTTCAAGTAGTATAAAATATATCGATCTCACGAGGACTTAATACCTAAGCTATTAATTTATTGAAGTTATATGTCTACGAGTATCTAATTGAATTGATTGATGGTTGTATGATGATTTTTACTAAAGATAAGTAATTAAAACAAAACAAATGTAAATTTTAAGTTTTAAACAATGATATGAAAATATTCAGGGTTGTGAATCCTACCAATATCTTTCTAAGGATGAGTTGATTACCTTATGCTTGTGTAATATGTCAGTTTATTAACCTGAAACACTAAGTTATGCAAAAGCCTCTTCCGATGGTCAGATGCAAACACCTAAAGTTATCCAATTAACTATATTCCTATGTTAATTAAGAAACTCTGAATTCATTAAGTTTAAGTTCCAATTATGGCTACCCCCGCCCGACAGGTATATTCCTATCCTGGAAGGAAATATTTCTTAAGGTAAGATCGTTAGCTATTGAGTCTAAGGCTGTAACCTTAAATATCTTTTCTAAGTTCATTTTAAGTTTACAATATCAATCTTATTAGTGACCAGTTAATAAGAAACATTAAGATTAAGACTCAATAAATAAACCATTATATTACACAAGACATAAGAAAAGTCAACTTATTAAATCATTGATATTGGTTTTCATCACAACCCTAGACAACGTATTTAGTTACGACACATAGCTAGAACTACTAACGAAAAAAATAAATAAAACATCATGCAATTAATTGAAAACTAAAAAGGTAAAATTTACAACAATGAAATAAAATACTGGGGTTTGGGGATCCACTTTTATTATTTCAAATATAGAAATCTCTCTTATTATAATATAAAAATTTACATTATATTACCAACCGACCATATAGACGGTATCCTAATTAAGTTATATTTTTAATTAATTCCAACCGACCATAAAAGCGGTATCCAATTAAGGCAGGTTAAAATTAATTTAATTAAGTCCTACCGATCATAAATGCGGTATCCCATTAAGTCAAGTTTTAAGATAATTTATATATTATAAAATAAGGGAGATTAATCTAAATTATAATAATAAAAGCTTCACCTTTACCCCAGCAGAAAGAAGTTACCTACTCATGCTTTTAAATAAAACAAAGAAAGATTTATTACTTAAAATAAAAATTAAATACAAGAAAACTGAAATTAAACAAACAATATACTCTTTTTTTAGTATTCTAAGGAAATTCCCAGAAGAAAATATGAATTTTCCTTCTGAATTCAGCCTGAATTTATAGGCTCCAAAATCGCCACGCGTCGTGACGCAAAATGCCTGCGCGTCGCGATGCATGATACAATATTGTACAAGTGTCTGCAGCTCAATAATTGCTTCGGAGTCGCGATGCATTGAGGGTTG
>SKCR01042657.1:0-57875 GCA_019454045.1 Zanthoxylum bungeanum
TAGCCAACCTTACTTCACTAGTTCAGTAGATAGCTACACTTACCATGCATAAGGCAAAAGTTTATGGAGTTTGTTCCATGGTAAGTATGCAACTAACATATGCCCAATAGTATAAGAGCAAAGTATGGAGCAAGCCAATTCCTTAGGGGGATTCCAAGGCCAATAAAGATCAAAGTATAATCTTTACTCCAATACCTACAATGCAGGATGGAGAGATCATCCTAACTTTATCTATTCAGGAAATCAGCAACAGTTCAGTAATCAAATTGGTTTTAACCAACCAAGGTAGCAACGAACCATATCAGACTCGTCCACCACTTCCCCACAATCAATGTACTCTTTCTAAAGATATTGTTAGTTCTTTGGCTACTAATACTTTTCAATTTCAACAGGAAACAAGGGCTAGAATCAAGAGCTTGGAGACATAAGTGAGTCAATTGGTTAGTGCTGTTGGTAGATTGGAAGCACATGAAACTGAAAAGCTTCAATCTCAACCTATTACCAATCCAAGAGAGGGTGCATATGTTGTAACTCTGAGAAATGAAAAAAAAACTTGTGGAGGCACCATAAAGAGCAAGAGATAATCTAGATAAAAATGCAGTTACATCTTCCACATATAGTGCTTTGGCACCAAAGGTAACTCCTAAGACACCTATGCATACTTACATTGATGTTCTATCTTTTCCTAGTATGTTGGTAAAGACTAAAAAAAAGGAATAGGAAAAATAAAATTTAGATACCTTTAGAAAGATGCAAGTCAACATACCTCTTCTAGATGCCATCAAGCAAGTTCCCCGATATGCCAAGTTCCGTAAAGAGTTATGTACCAATAAGCGTAAGCTAAAAAGTGATGGATTGGTAAGTGTGGAAGAGAATGTGTCTGCAGTGCTACAAAGGAAGCTACCACCAAAACTTAAGGACCCAGAAAGCTTCAATATTCTATGCACAATTGGAAACACCAGGTGTGAAAAAGCTATGCTAGATTTATGAGCATATATTATTGTCATGCCATATTCAATTTATGTTTCTTTAAATCTAGGGCCCCTTAAAGATACTGGTGTAGTTATACAACTTGCTGATCGTTCTAATATTTATCCATAAAGAGTTTTGGAAGATATTTTGGTGCATGTTAATGAACTAGTCTTCCATGCAGATTTCTACGTGCTTGATATGGGTGGTAAGAGATGCTCTCCGCTGGCTCCATTACTTCTAGGGAGACCATTCATGAAGACAGTTAGAACAATGATAGATGTGCACAAAGGAACTTTTACCATGGAGTTTGATGGCGAGATTATATACTTCAACATCTTTGAAAACATGAAGCATCCAAATAAAGTGCAATCTTATTTTACAGTTGACATTGATCCCCTAAATAAAAAAAAACCTTTGAAATCAACTAGCAAAGATGTATTGGAAGTTGCTAGAAGAATGAAGCATGTGTTTAAAGAGCCTAAAAAGTTAAGGAATGGAGATCAGAGCAAATTTAGACCTTCAAAGATGAAAATTGTAAAGAATTATCGGGCAAAACCTCCAAATGACACATTTGTTCATGTTAAGTCCATTGGAGCTGGCGATATAAAAATTGAGACTGATAGATACTGTGTAAGACAATTCATCCATATGTGCCACCTCATATTCAGAGAAGAATATGAAGTTTGAATAAAGATGAGACAGACAATTATAAGACATCTCCATCCATCTTGAGGCCCCAATGAGATCACTTACAGAGAAAGTCTAGTTAAAGACTATAAATTAAGTGATTCTTGGGAGCCAACCTAAGTTTTCCCTCTTGTTTATTTATTTATGTTTGATGATTCAGGTTTCACTATAAGTTCGAGGGTCGCTGCTTTGGCATACCTAAATGGAGGCAATTGGTATGCTCTTCATAAGATGGAGAGTATTTCATTTCCCTTATCTCTATTTTTCTATTCTTTTAACATTGAGAACAATGTTAGATTTAACTGTGGGGGGAATTTGTGAGTTTGTTTTTGTTTTTCGCATTTTCTTATTTTAAAAACAAAATTCAATTAGGTCCTGATTAGTGAGTATAGTCCAATGATACAAAATTGGTTGTCTAAAATCAATGGCTATTAGGAAAAAATAAATGTGTTTTGAATCTATATTTAAAGAAACTGAGCATGCTTATCATGTTGAGACTCAAAATTTAAGCACTTTAAAAAATCTTTAACCTCTTTGAACTTAGATTGGCTGGAAATATAATTAGTGGATGAAATAAATTAAAGATGAATGATCATTTGCCTAGAATTTCTTCTAATCTTCTTTATGTAGCCCTGCATCTCATTTTTTCATCCATTGCATCGATCATGTGATTTAAAAAAGCTATCTATAACCCTTAGGAGTGAAGCTATCATTGGTATGATTTGCACTTCATAAACTACATTATGGTTGATACTCTACTATAAGAAGAAAACTACCTTAAGGGGTAGCGTGAAAGCTACTAATCACATATTCACTTGGTAAGTTGTGTGAAAAGTTGATCTAATAACTAAATACATATGCATATTATGATATGATTCACCCGAACCTAGAGAGTTGCATTTATCTAGGTTGGTTTGACCCATTGGATATGTGTTATTAAAGCAAAGCTGTAGAGTTGATTGATATGAGAGATGAAACGAAAAAAGATTGATGCGCACACACATTTTATTGAGTCTGAATTTGAAACATTGATGCAAATTGCTTAAATTTAATTCTCAGTGTACTTTGATGTTTTTCTGAGTCGTTTTTTGGAAACAATCTTTGAGGACGTCACTATAGAGACTGATCAGGACCATTATTATTAAATTTTTCATCTTTTCATATGTATTTGCATAATTGTGTGTTTGTCGTGATTTTTATAGGTATCATCATTGTAAGCCATCAAGAGACTATAACTCGTTCACTATGGTCACCTAAGGGTTTAAAGGCTTGTTGTATACGATAAATATAATCGTGATCTCTACGAAAGTCGCTTACATAGTTTTGTTCATTTTCTTTCATTTATTTTTGAGCTTGAATTGTTAGGAACTAGCAATAAGCTGGTTGGGAAAATTGACACGTCATAAAACGGTCAAGATAAAATCCTTACTTATCTTTATGTCGTCAGTTGGTATAGTAACAAGCAATGATCACTCCCGCAGGAGATTAATTATATTAGTTGTGTCATGACAAAATAAAAGTACTAAAAATTAAAGGGGGTTTGGGAATAATACACAAGCTATTTAAAATAAAACTAAACTAAAAATATAAAATTAAAGAAATTGCTTTGAAAGTTGAAACTAAGGAGAAAAATATGGTCAAAAGTTTCATCGCCACCACTAGATTATAGATATAATTATGTTAAGATCTGATCTCTTTTTCTATTAATATTAACAACCCTAAGATAACACACAAGCTCGAATATCACGAATTTTTCCTTACTTAGTCGTCAAATATGAACAAGCGCCTTACTTGATCCCTATTTATTAAACAACCTAGGATACATTATCTAAATTTAATTTAATAAAAGTATTAAGTTATGAGAAAAAAGGTTGAATCAAATAACACACGCACACACATGGCTTATTTAACTTGAGTTATAAATTCCATACAATCAATCAAAAAAATTCCGCCATCTATGATCACAATTGCTACTTACGTCTATAATTCAAGACAATTACACGGATCAAGAATCTAAACTAGCATTCAAATCACTAACTTATTCACTTAGTTGCGCACCTAAATAAAAAAGAAAGTAATTTATGGCATTCAAATAGAAGAATATAACAATTCCAAATAAAAAGTTTAATAAAATATGAAGTTTAAATAAACTAATTCATATCTAGGGTTTTGAAATCATCCTTAACCGAAGGAGGTTTAGCTACACATAATAGACAAGCTCACAAAAGAATTAATTAGAGAAAACATAACAAACTAGGAGTAGATAAAAATACAACTTTTGAAGGTTGCTCTTCTTTTTGTCTTCTTTCTTCTATTCTTCTTTCTCTTCCGTCTCCATCTCTAATGAGGGTTTTAAGCCTCCTTTTATATATAAATAATGTTCTAACCGAATCTTAGTGATATGGGCTTTTGAAAACCAAAAACGAATGGAAAACTGCTTAAAAATGGAAGTTTGAGCTCAAATTTCGCATTTTACGTTCGAACACCCCTCAAACGCTAGTCAAACGTCCAGACACTGCCTCGGGGCATTAGAACCTCCGTCACACGCAACTCGCACTCGTAGTTCGTTAGAACGCTTAGACGAACGTCACTTGCACGCTCGTTTGCTCTGCGCGGACTAATCATGCGTTCTTTATATGTATGCGATCGTCTTCGAATCTACTTTCCAATGCACTGACTTCATATCAATTGGAGCTCTAAATGTTCTTGAAGGTCCAAAAGAGTGAACAATGGTCAGTTGACACTAATCAGCTCTCATCACTTTGCACGACCTTGAGCTTATCTTTTGCACTAATTTCATTCCTACATCAAAACACACCATAAGTGTATGAATTTGGATATTTCATGAATTAAAGCACATAACATATAAATACATTAAAATATCCCAATTACTTCTAAAGATATACAATATTACTCGTATAAGTGGCATTCAAAGTACACTTTCGTGAACTTGTCACTACTTTACTGATATCAACCTGAATCAATCCAGATATGCTTGACCTGTTTCTTCACAGAAGAGTGAGCTTCCTTAACAGTCCCTGAAACTTAAGGGACAAGGACGGACTTTAAGTTTGGCTCTAAAATAATTGAAGTGAATGAAAACCAAAGGTTTAGTTAAGATGTGTGAAATCTGCTCCTCACTAGGAATGTATTTGATTTTCAGTTCTTTAGCTAACTAACTCTGTTCTTGACAAAATGCATATCCAATTCTATGTGTTTTGTCTTCGAATGATACAAATGGTTTTTGGCCAATTCAGTAGCACTAATATTGCCACACCATATTATTGGAATTGCATCACACTTGATCATCAACTAACCGAATATTGGAATTGTAACCAAGTCAATCTTGTGACAACTAATTGTTTTTTTGAAGACGAAGATATCAAGTGTTATAAATTCTTCAAGCTTTGCACTGTTAGGACCTGTGATAAAAAATATTATCCACATAGATTAGAACTATTATCATAGATCCTTTCTCGGCCTTAAGAAACAGTGATGTATCAGCTGTGGAAATTATTGTACCAGGCAACCCTTTAACTTATCAATCCAAGCTCTTGGTGTTTGTTTTAACCCATAGAAAGCTTTATGTAGCTTACACAAAAATCTGATCTCTGAGTATCTTCAAATCCTTCAGGCTGATTCATATAAACCAAGCTCAGTAAAATGACCATTCAAGAAGGCATTATTTAAATCTACTTGTCTTATTGTCCAGTGATTCATCACAAGTAAGCTTAAAACTACCCTTACTGTTGATGACTGGCTTTGTACTTTGCTACACTCCCATCAATATTGTATTTGATTATGTATATCCATTTGTTGTCAACTACCTTGAGTCTAGGTGAGTTTGGTACAAGAGACCAAGTTTCATTAAACTAGGGGAAGATAAAGGCTTGATTAGAGAATCAGCAACTTGCTCTTCAGTTGGCATGTATCTGATCTCTAACTTATTCTTGGTACTTGGATGTGTAATGAAATTTGTTATATATATTTCATTGTGATTTGCAGTTTTATTTATTTTGTTTGTTGATTATTTGTGTGCAAGTTTCTGAAACAGGTGGTGCTATCTTGGAGTGAGACAATCTAAACAGAGCTGTATAAGTTGTTGGTTGCTGTAAGGCCTGGCTAGTAGTACTAGTAAGCATGAGCCAGTAATATAGAGTCAGTGATTTGACAGAAAACATCTAAGATATCACGAGACAGAAAATATTCAGATCATATTTGATCACATCTGATCAAAGATATGATCATATAATAACATTTCTTCTGAGCCAAAACATTAAGAGAAAAACAAACAGATAGAATCATCAAGAGCCAGACCTACAATGATAATAAGCAGGGCAGCCTCGGTCCCCCGGGGGGTTAGATTTTGGAGGAAGACACCCTCCACTTTTACTATAAGCTTGACCACTTCCGCCGCCATTGCAGACTGGTTGGTCTGGTTTTAGAGCTCCAGGTGTTATATATTTCTTCCCTTCAAGAAATCTTCTGCTGATGTCAGACTCCATAAACATCTCAATTTCTTCATTGCATTCTGCTATTGAGCCATTGCACATCTTGTTGATTCTTGCTGTTGCAGATTTTGTGAAAACCAGCAGGACAAGGATCAGAAACAAGCTGAAATGGAGATGGAATTTGGTATTATGCTTTGATTCCATTTGTCTAGTAGCTTCCATAATTGCAACTTCAAGTGCAATGCATTTAATTTAATTTATTTAAATAGAAAGATGGGATAAGTTTTTTAATTATTATTATTATTATTATTATTATTTTAAAGGTGGAAGTGGAAGTCGCTTTTGGAAAAACATGGACCACACCTATTTGTGTTGATTTTTGCCTCTTATCCCCACTTTGTAAAGTCATTATATGATATGATTAAATGCATATTAATATTGAATTGGATTTAAAAATCGAGTATGGAGCTAATCAGCCAATAATGCAGGTTGATAATTGAGAATTAACGATATATTTTTTTAAGATCAATTTGACAAAACCTCAAGATTTTCTGATCTAACGGAGCAACGCACTCCTGATTTACAGAGATACATAGATTAGCATTTTTTTATTAGTGGAGTGGTAGGTAAAACAAGTGACAGAAATTTGGTCTAAAGGATATTTAATTATCATCTAGGGGAGAAAATCTACAATACAACGAAGGTATTATATCATCAGTGTAATAATTCAATCATTCATTATAACGGATGTACTACATCATCCGTACAATAATTCAATCATCCATTGTCATATAAGATATTTAATTACTCCATCTAAGGTGTTTGAATTATAAACTTGTTATTTTTTCTTAAATTTTAAGATAGTCTTTAATTTGTTAAAAAATACAAGATTACTATTGAAATGGCTAATAAGTTAAATTTATTAATTTTGTTATAATCCGTGATTGGTTGAAAACTTGAAATCACCTCAACCTACTTTAAAATTATATAATAATGTTACAATTTAAAAAATTGGAAAGAGGACACCATATTATCTTGCAGAATGATTTTTAATCTATAAATTTTGAAAATATAAGTTTTGATCTATATTGTTATATATTTTTCATTATTTTTCAAATACTCAAAAATTATCTAAATAATAATAAATTTATTTTAAAATTAAATGAAAAGTGATTCAATTAATAAAAAATATTTAATGATACTAAAACTATAAGGTTAGTGTGTCATTATGACAATTTATAGGGTAGTTGAGTATTATTTTCTCTAAAAATTTTGATAAGATCAGTTTTTTTTTTTTTTTAAAAAAAACTAATTAGTCTAATTCATGAGTGAAATTCGAACCATATCTTTATTATTATTATTATTTTTAAAAAAACCCTATCAAGAGGTTAAAAAGGAAAAAAAAAGTCCGTTTAACTAAAATTTTCTCATAAAAGAACTTGTTTGCTTGACTGTCTTGCACTTGGTCATGATACGTTTTAGTCTTATAATTTATCATGTATATTAGGGATGGATTCAGGATATAATCGCATCTCATATTAAATTAAAAAAATTAATATTATAAATATAATGTCAACATGAAATTTTATAAGTAGAAAAAATACACATAATAAGAAAAACATTATGAGTGTTAGATAAAAATGAGAGTATCATAATAAAAGTATAATAGTAAAAATTAAGAGAGTTAAAAATAATTATACAATTCAAATGTCAAAACATCACTGAAGTTATATATTTTGTAGTTTCAAACAAAAAAGATACTATGGAATGTGAATTAATATTATTACAATTTCTCTTTCAATGTAGACAATAATACAAATTTTTTTTAAAAAAAAGATATTTTCTAATTTGTTATAAAGCGGCGCCTTGATAAGATTCATATCATAATCTAATTCAACCAATCGATTTTGAAATCTCTATTCTTAAAACACGGGGATTCCTATTTAGTAGATTATCCAAACCAACCAGGCCATAATATTCGAAATAGGTGTGTGTTGAGTCCAGCTGCATGGGACTTTAGGTGGTGATTGAGATTGTCATAAAATCAGGGTTTGAATTTGGTGAAAACGGACAACTCACTTTAGGTGGAACACTGTAGATTTGTTGATATTTTGAGCTGGACATGAGCTATAAAGTCAGAGCTCATCTTAGAGCTCAAGGCATCCCAAATTGAGTGTAAGCTCCATGTAAAGAGAGTTTGAGAGTGTGTGAGGATTTTTTTGTTAAGTTTTGTAAAAACTTGTAAATCTATTCTTGTAGTAATATAAATTGATTCGGTTTTTCCTCAAAACACATTCTAAAGTGATCAGTGAATCGCAACAATTGGTATCAGGAGCTTTGGTTCTTCTTTGGGGTCGTAAAACCAAAAAACAAAAGCTTCGGTTCGGAAAATCGGTTCAGACAAAAGTTGTCAAAAATCCAATTTGAGGGTACCATCAGCTAGTTCACGTCGAGACGAGCTCGGTGGTATTTTCCAGCGATCAAACGGACGTAAGATGGAGGCGCACGCGCCGACGCCTGAACCACACTATCGGCGCGCGTCCCACGCGCTGAACCGAGGTTGAAGACGATACGTGGCAGCCATGTCAGCGACACGCAAACTGCCACATCAACACACCCTGCCATGTCACCTGCCACGTCACCTGCCATGTCAGCTGCCACGTTAGCAATCCGGTCCCACCACTACCACGTCAGCCTGCCACGTCAGCATCCTAGTAAATTTCATTTAGCCCCCTAAAGTCTTTGAAATTTACAATTTTGCCCCATAAGTTTTAGGAATTTACAAATCGGCCCATGTGTCGGATTTAGACCAACGAAGTGTCTATTCCACCATTTTAGACCATTCCGGACGTAACGTGACCTCGAATTTGTGAAATTCAGCCCTGATTTTAACATATTTTTATTTTAAATTGTAAAACTTAAAATGGAAATGGAAGATTCATCTTCTGGTGCAATGATTAAACTGGCTGCAACTAATTACTCCCTCTAGAGACCTCGGATAATTGATTTTTTGTATTGCAAAGATCTGTTTGATGTCATCGAGTTGAAGGGAGTGAAACCAGAATCTATTAAAGACTATGACTGGAACAAACTCAATAATAGAACTTTGGGTCAGATTAGGCAGTGGATCGACCATAATGTCTTCCACCACGTAGCACAAGATACAGATGTTTATGAAATGTGGAGGAAATTGGAAGACGTGTTCCAGGAAAAAAACAGCTCGGAATAAAGCCTTAATCATGAGGCGTTTGGTGAACCTGAAGCTACGGAGTGGAACTTCCGTTGCAGAACACACCAACGAGTTCCAAAGCCTGGTAAACCAATTGTCAGCAATAGACATGTAACTGGCAGACGAAGTTCAAGCCCTCTTGCTACTCAGTTCTCTCTCTTCCTGATAGTTGGGAGACTCTGGTGGTTACTCTCAGCAACTCAGCTCCAGGAGGCAAACTTACCATGCCTATGGTAAAAGACCCTTGTCAAATGAAGAAGCCAGAAGAAAAGACGTGGACTCAGATCAAACAGAAGCCCTTGTCTCGGAGCATTGAGGAAGACAACATGAGAAAAATCAAGGTGGGATGAGAGGCATAAGCATAAGCAAAAGCAGAGGCAAATCCAAAGATGAGAGAAAGACATACAAGTGCTTTCACTGTGGCATATAAGGCAACTTAAAGAAGAATTGCCGGAAACTACAACGAAAGCAGGGACAAGACAATACCAGCCGAAGAAGAATGATGCGGAGACACTAGTAGTTACCACAATAGATGTAGATATATGCTCCGGCCAGGAACTCGTATGTCTTCACACCGCAACTCAGGATGTCGAGTGGGTGGTAGATACTGCAGCATCCTACCACGTCACTCCTCATAGAGATTTCTTCACAACATACAAAGCAGGAGACTTTGGAGCAGTGAAGATGTGGAATACCAGTTCTTCTCAGATAGTGGGAATTGGTGAAATACAGTTGCGGACAAATACATGGTATACAATAACCCTGAAGGAGGTAAGACATGTTCCAGAACTTCGGGTCAACTTCCTCTCGGGAGTAGCCCTTGACAAACAGGATTATGCTAGCCACTTCAGCAATGACACTTGGAGAATGATCAAAGGTGCCATGACCATCGCCCGAAGACATATTTGTGGAACTCTATACAAGACTCATGTGAAGATATGTTTATAAAGCCTCAATGTAGCTGAACCGGAGGCTTATCAAAATCTGTGGCACTAGAGACTCAGTCAGATGGGTGAAATGAGATTGTCTACCTTGACAAAGAAGGATCTAATCTCTGTCTCTAAAAATGCTGCTCCGGATCCTTGCAATCACTGTCTTTACGGTAAGGAACACATAATCTCTTTCAATTTCTCTTCTACAAGAAAATCAGAGTTACTCAGTCTGGTGTACTCTAATGTTTGTGGTCCCTTTTATGTAATTTCACTAAGCGGTAATAAATATTTTCTGACTTTTATTGACGATGCTTCTCGGAAAGTATGGGTGTATTTTCTGAAATCAAAAGATCAGGTCCTGGACTATTTCAAACTGTTTCATGCCATGGTTGAGCGTGAAACATGGAAGAAATTGAAGTGCCTTCGTACAGACAATGGAGGTGAATACACTTCCAGGGAGTTCGATGTCTACTGCAGAAGTCACGGCATACGACATGAAAGGACTGTTCCACGCACCCTACAACACAATTGTGTCGCTGAAAGGATGAACCACACCATTATGGAGAAATTCATAAGCATGATCAGCATGGCTAAGCTGCCAAAGCCATTCTGGGGAGAAGTTGTTCGTGCCGCCTACTACCTGATCAACAGATCACCATCTGTACCGTTGAACTTTGAGATTCCGGAGAAAGTGTGGTCTGGTAAAAATCCCTCATATTCTCACCTCAGAATATTTGGATGTTTAGCCTTTGCACACGTATCCTAGGAGCTCAGACATAAACTTGATGCAATGACTACTCTATGCATCTTCATAGGCTATGGAGATGAGGAATTTGGATACAGGCTATGGGACCCGAAGGAAAGGAAGGTCATAAGAAGCAGAGATGTAGTGTTTCTCGAAGACCAAACAATAGAAGACATTGAAAAGCCCAAGATGCCTTCTAAATCTAGTGCCAACAAAGCTGATACAAATCCAGATACAATCCCAGCACCAACACGAGTGGCCACAGATGATGATGGGGTGCAAGACATGCCAGAAGCTGAATCAGATGAGGAAGATGGTATTGAGCAGGGGGAGCTACAACTTGCTCCATCAGAGGCTGCAAGATCATCCATAGATTCGGATGACAACAGACAGCCAGAAAACAGTGAACCTCCAGTATGAAGATTTGAGCGAGACCGAATTCCATCATCCAGATACTCAGGATCTGAATACATTATGCTTACTGACAAGGGGGAGCCAGAAACCTTCAACGAAGCTGTATCTCATAAAGACAAATACAAATGGCTGCACGTAATGCATGATGAAATGAAATCTCTATAAAAAAAAACAACATTTATGAGATAGTCAAGCTCCCACATGGAATGAATGCACTGAAGAACAAATGGGTGTTCAAGCTTAAGAAAGATGGTAGCAGAAAAGTGGTGAAACACAAAGCCCAGCTAGTAGTCAAAGGATTCCTACAGAAGAAGAGAATTGACTTTGATGAGATCTTTTCACCAATGGTAAAAATGGCTTCAATTCGAGTCATCATAGGATTGGTATCCAGATTGAACTTGGAGCTTAAACAGATGTATGTCAAAACAACATTTCTTTATGGTGATCTGAATGAAGAAATTTACATGGAGCAGCCAGAAGGATTCAAGGTTTCAGGAAAAGAAAACGTTATTTGCAAGCTGAAAAAGAGCTTGTACGAGCTCAAGCAAGCACCGAGACAGTGGTACAAGAGTTTGACTCATTCATGGTGGGTCAAGGATACAAAAGAACTACAGCAAATCAGTGTGTATACATCCAGAGGTTTCCAAATGGAATTTTTGTTGCTCTTCTACTATACATAGATGACATGTTGATTGTTGAACAAGAAGCAGCGAAGATCAGCCAGCTGAAGAATGAAATCTCTAAGTCTTTCGACATGAAAGATTTAGGACCAGCTCAACAGATTTTGGGAATGAAGAGTGTTCGTGACAGACAGAACAAGAAGTTGTGGCTTTCACATGAGAGTTATATTGAACGGATTATCAGGAGGTTTGATATACAGAAAGCCAAATCAGTCAGCATTTCGCTAGCACACCATTTCAAACTGAGCAAGAGTTTGTGTCCCTCATCCAAGAAAAAGATAGAGAAGATGTCATCAATACCATATTCTTCAGTTGTTGGAAGCCTAATGTATGCAATGGTATGTACCAGACCAGATATTGCACACGCAGTGGGTGTAATGAGTCGTTTTCTCTCTAACCCTGGAAAACAACACTGGGAGGGAGTCAAATGGATTCTCAGGTACCTCAAGGGTACATCGAAGTTTCGTCTGTGTTATGGGGGAGCTGATCCGATCTTGGAAGGCTATACAGATTCAGATATGACAGAGGATCTTGATGGTAGGAAATCTACATCAGGATTCATCTACACTTTTGCATGGGGAGCTGTGTCATGGCAGTTAAGATTGCAGAAGTGTATTGCA
The DNA here is from genome assembly GCA_019454045.1 of Zanthoxylum bungeanum. Lineage (NCBI taxonomy): Eukaryota > Viridiplantae > Streptophyta > Magnoliopsida > Sapindales > Rutaceae > Zanthoxylum > Zanthoxylum bungeanum. Next base: position 12,731 of record SKCR01042657.1, read on the forward strand.
TTATCCACAACAGAAGCTGAGTACATCGCTATAGCTGAGGCATGAAATGAATGGTTGTGGTTAAATCATTTTCTCCAAGAGTTAAGGATCAAGTAGACAGAATATAAGATACATTGTGACAGTCATAGTACTCTGGACTTGAGCAAGAACTCAATGTATTATTCCCGGATGAAGCACATCAATATTCGCTATCATTAGATACGCGAGGTAATGGATCAACAACTATTGAGACTAGTGAAAATCCATACAGATGAGAATCCAGCCGACGTGTTAACGAAAGTGGTTACTCGAGACAAGCTAGAGTTGTGCAGAGACATAACTGAGATAGCTGTCAGATGATGATTGCTTCAGACGCAGCTGGATGGGGAGAATTGTTGAGTCCAGCTGCATGAGCTGTGCATGCTCTGCATGAAGCTACCATGAAGCTTCCAGGTTCCAGCTGCCAACTACTACCATGAAGACAAAGGACTTTAGGTGGTGATTGAGATTGCCACAAAATCAGGGTTTGAATTTGGTGAAAACAAACAACTCACTTTAGGTGGAACACTGTAGATTTGTTGACGTTTTGAGCTGGACATGGGCTATAAATTCAGAGCTCATCTTAGAGCTCAAGGCATCCCAAATTGAGTGTAAGCTCCATGTAAAGAGAGCTTGAGAGTGTGTGGGGTTTTTTTTTTGTTAAGTTTTGTAAAAACTTGTAAATATATTCTTGTAGTAATAGAAATTGATTCGGTTTTTCCTCAAAGCACATTCTAAAGTGATCAGTGAATCACAACAATATATATATATATATATATAAATTAAAATATCTTTAAAATTAATTTTTTTATTTCAAAATAATAAAATAAAAATAATAATTATTAAAATAAAAAATCTATTACAGTATAAAAATATAATCTCCTATTTATTATCAAATTATAAAATTAAAACGTCTCTATAACTTTTTAATCCGGAATTTTTTAATCCGGACCTGGGTCTTTAAAATTAAGACCCGGGTGATTCCCAGTCCGGACCCGGGATCACGCGGGTCCGGACCGGGTAGACCCGGGTCCGGAAAAAAAAATAAAAAATAAAAAATCTATTATAGTATAAAAATATAATCTCCTATTTATTATCAAATTATAAAATTAAAATGTCTCTATAACTTTTTATTATTAAATTGTAAAATTAAAATATGAAGCCTATTATAATATAAAAGTTATAATCTCCAATAAAAATAATAAACATATTAACTTTTTATTTTTTGGGTATATTATTATTTGCTATTTTATTTTGAATTATTTATATAAGTTTTTTCATGAATTTTTTATTATTTGTTGTGTTTCATGATGCAGATTCCGATTATTAGCTCTTGTACAATGACGGTCAAGATCTCAAGTTCGATAAGAAAATTTAAATTTAATTGACTAAATCACATTAATTTGATTGGAATTCACCCGAAGAAAATTAAATATTTTTAGAGTTTTTATAATTAGTAATATAATTCAAATTAGAAAGTATGTCGAGAGAGAATCTCTTATATGAATTAGAAACACGGTTTGAGAATTGATATACAAATAAAGGAGACATAAATATTAAATATACGTAAACTGATTGTCTCATTTATATTATAAAAACTAACTATATAATACCCAATCTGTATAAAGTACGGGTCCTATACTAATATTTACTGATATTAATTTAAAAACTTAAAGAAATCAGAAGAATGTGAAATTATGGGGGCGGCTGGGGCTTTGGGAAAAAATAAACTGTCGAGTTTATTAATATTATTATCTTATTTTATTTTATATAAAGATAGTTCATCATCATTTGTAAGGAGTAATTAATTTCGGTTGATGGTGTAAAGGTGAACTCATAAACATAGACTCCACTGAGAATGCTTCTGCAATTGACAATCAACTTTTATTTGCAGCAACTATGACAACAATTGACAATGCTGAAAGCAGGAGACAGAATAAATTTTGTTCAAGTTGATTTTCGTATCTGCAGAAAAGTAAGTTTCTTGAATTTTACTGCAAGTTTATTTCACAGCCACCGCCAAAGCCAAAGGTTGTCCTCATTTGTCTGTGAACAACTTGATCTATGTCCAGTCACTTCAGTGATATTTTTGTGGTGATTATTTAGCTCCTCCACTGGCATGCTATTGCTAAATTTTCTGCATCACGTGTACGTATTATTTTCACTGCTTTTGATAAGACTGTAGAATTTCCAGGGTCTCAAAGGTCAGTCAGATTGTAGGGTCAACCTTTCAAAAAGCTTTCTATAATTGTCGGTCTCATTTGTCAAAGAAATGTAAACTAAGAAACCATGGCCAAAAGTTTTTGCAAAATATTAACGAAAATAACTTTTATTAGGATAATAAAATATTAGTGTGTGACAGAAGATGAAATGAGGCCATGAAGTTTTTTCTGTTGACATTTTCCAACGAAAGTAATTATGTCATTATTTAAATAATTTTAAACTGGTTTTTTTTTTGACTAGATGCATGCATATCATTTGAAACAAAACTACTCTATTCAAAAAAAAATTCCAGTAAAAGACACTGCCCACTTCATCAAATTGGTTTCTTCTTATATTAAACTAAATTTGTTTTCTCTACAAAAAAAAAAAAAAAAAAAAGAGCGTTGAACTTTCATTAGTAATTATGGACAGTTACTCCACAAATAAAATAACGTTTGCTAGTGATTATTGGTCTTCGTTCATGCATGTACGGATCATGCTACATGTGTGGCATGCTTGATCACAAAGTCCAATTGATTGTTTGCTAAATTTTACGTGTGATGATCATATCTTATTAATTTTCTAATAATGTTGAATCGATTTATGTATTTTTTATATTTATTTATGTGTTGTATAAGTAGCTAAAATTATTTAAGTACAATAACATCCAACCCACATGATTTAAGGTCTATTTAATTTACTTAGAAAAATCATATAATGAAATTATAAACTTGGTAGTATAGGATCAAGTTAATATTAGGATACCCAATTACCACAAGCATACACATAGTCTATAAATGTGATAAATTAAAAATTAATTGTCTGTTACATACTTGGCTAAGAATTAAAAGTGTAATTTTACACAATTATTTTCATCTAAGCTTGATTGAACATATATATACATAAAAAATTTATACAAATTTATTGTTATATTTATGAATTGAAGTGAACACTAAGATTGAACGTCTAAGATATTCTATTGAGAAAGTGTTTAAGGAAATTCTGTCAAAAAGGCGATAAGAGCCTAAGTGGGTATGGATTTAAGTGGTTACACCGGACCCCCTCGTCCTCTGGGAATTTTCGTATATTCATTTATCATAAGAAACCTTAGTCATAAATTCAAGGACTTGTGTTATTTGGCACTACTATCCAACAAAAAAAACAAATGGATTCTTAGTGTATCACTTAAACAAGATCATACGATTGATCGTTGTGTAATTTATCTTTTGTAGACTTATTGATTACTGTTAGTTTTTCAGTAACACATGACTAATGGAAATATCACAGTACCGGTCGCTCATGGAGAGAAACCATATATGTTTGGTGGAGCAAATTCTAAACAATGGCAAAGTAAAATTTTATTCTACCTGACAACACTACAGTTGGTAAAGTATCTCAAAGATCCTCCGGGTCTTGTGGAGGGAGAAAATGAAACAGCCAAACAACTGCGAGATGAGACATGGTCGTCAGGTGACTTCTTATGCAAGAATTACCTCTTGGGATGACTTAACAATATAATGTACAATGTGTACTAAGGCATGATTTATGCGAAGATTCTCTGGGAATATCTCGAGAAGAAATACAAAACTGAGGATACCAGACAGAAGAAATTTATTATCAGTAGGTTCCTGGAATACAAGATGGTAAATTCAAGGACGGTGATGTCTCAGTTGGGTGAACTTCAGTTAATCATTCATGAAATATTGGATGAGGGAATGAAACTCTGTGAGACATTTCAAGTTGCCACAATCATTGACAAGTTATCTCTATCATGGAAGGACTTCATGAGCTATATGAAACACAAAAAGAAATAGATGAGTCTTGAAGACCTTGGAATTCGATTGAGGATCGAAGATGACAACAGGAAGTCTGAGAAGGCTAGCTACAAGACTATGGAGTATAAGACCAACATCGTCAAGGGTGGAAAATATAGCAAAAAGCGAAAGAACAGTGGAGATGATTCTTCCCATGCAAAAAATAAGTTCAATGGGAAGTGCTACACATATGGGAAAAGCGGCCACATGACAAAGGACTGCAGAAATAAGAAGTCTTATGACAAATGCAAGAAAAAGAAAAATGAGGCTCATGTCACTGAGGATAAGCAGCTAACTGATGAGAACTCAGAAATGAACCTCTCAACAGTTGTAACAGAAGCTAACTTGGTTGGAAATTCGAGATAATGGTGGGTAGATACTGGGGCTACTCGTCATATCTGTGCTGATAGCTGACACGCTCAAAAAGTGGTTATTTACTCCCAAGTATAAGAGTGTCAAAGTAATAAAATAACCCGGTAAGTCTGGGGTCAATCCACATGGAATAGATTTAGTAAAATAGAATGATAAGTAGAGCGAAAAGAACAAGGTTTGATTTATTGAAGTTGTTGGAAACTTTTAAGTGAAAATGCTATAATAAAATTAAATGTTGGAGTTAGGGGATCCACTTTTAATATTTCAAATCTAGAAATCTCGCTTAATTATAATATATAAATTGTCTTTGTTAACCAATTAATTTATCTCATGAATTAATTATGCCAATATAAAACTGGTCATAAAGGCGTAGTCATTTCTGTCGATAACTAGTCCTGCCAAAGTACTAAGTATGCCAAAATATAAACCAGCCATAAAGGCGGTGATACAGTATAAAACTAGCCATATAGGCGGTGATACCGTTTGTCTATAACAAGTCCTGCCAAGGTACTCAATTATTCCAAAATCGTATAAAACCATCCATATAGGTGGTAGCAAGATAAAACCAGTCATATAAGCGGTGGCCAATTTTATCAATAATTAATCTAGATCCAAATCAAGTTTTAATCATTATATTACAATTTATTTATTATAATGTAGGCGAGATTGATCTAAATTTTCATTATAAAAGCTTCACCCATTACCCCAGCAAAAAGATTAGCTACTCATTTTGTAATTAAACATACTCGTAATTTTATTACTGAAAGAAAAAGACATTACAGAAAGCTTTAAAATAAATAAACACACAAGACACTCTCTCTCTCCAAAATCTATAGAGGAATTCAGAAAGAAAGCATGAAAATTTCTTCTGCCGGAGGCTTCAATTTATAGGTAAAATTTGGTCTAAGCGTCGCGCCACCAAGGCTATTCGCGTCGCAACGCGAATGCCAGCTGGGGGACACATGTCAAGAGATTTGGGTGTCGCGACGCTGAAGTCTTACGTGTCGCGACACGAAAGGCGGTGCCGGTGGTGTCTTTGTCTTCTTCGGTGCGTCACGACACGGATGCTGAATTTTCGTTTTTGCCATTTCCAAGTCAGGTTTTTCCTGTCGAGCTTCCAAGTAGTATTTTACCTACCAAATAATAAAATACACAATAAAAATATACAAAACATAACTTAGAATATTATTTCACAAACGTGCTAATTAAAGGGATTAGTGAAACTACAAGTGTAAAATGATTGATTTTGCGTATAATAAATATGCACTTTTTAGTGTTCATCACACCCCCACCAGCTTATTACTAGTCTCTAGAAATTCAAGCGAAATCTAAAAGAAAAATTCTTATCCAAGTTAAAAATTGTTTTCTTTCTTCTAAATGATCAAATAAATAAATTTTCCGGTACTTTTTACCAATCTTTCATACACTCATAAAACAAGGTATTAATCAATTGATTGTGCCCACAATATTCACATGTATTTATTGAAAATAGAGTAATACTTTTGTCATAACATTACATTAGAGTACACACATTTTGGCAATGAAAGGTTATTTATAAACATATCTTCAATCCTTGTATCGAACTTTGGGCCAGTGAATCTCAAACCAGTTGGTTTTAGGGCACTAGGTGTTAAGACACCCTTACGGACTTAATTGCTCAGATCTCAGATAAAAAGGAAAAGTGTCTGATTTCCGTAATCTTTCTTTCTAACCCTTATAACGAGCTTTGGGCCAGTGACTCCCAAACTAGTTGGCTTTAGGGCACTATGTGTTAAAACACCCATACAGACTTAATTGCTCGAGTTAAAGAGGCTACGAAAACGAATTTATTCAAACACAAACTCAAGCCCTACCGTTTTACGCTAATAATCAATGCTTACTGAGGCAAGATGTCTTATTACTAAGTAAAAACTTTATCATTTTATATATATATATAAATTTGTTTATATATCAAGCTCTACCGTTTTACCCGAACAATCAATGTTTGCTGAAGCAAGATGTCTGATTACTAAGTAAAAGCATGATTAGTTTTTTTTTTTTTAAAAAAACACATATTTCACAGCCTTTAGGTGTTACCTCCAACAACTAAAGAACTAAATATTACAAAATTTTCACTTACCACCCATGATCATATGTTACCATGTTGTTGATAATATCTGTCAGATGAGCATTTAATGATCAAATTTAATCAATATTATGGAGAATTCACAAATTTAAATGATTTAAAAAGAAATGAACAAAAATAAATTGTTACAAATTATTTTTTAGATGCGTCTCAAAAGCGAAAACTCCTTACACAACCACCTCTGAAAAGCAATTCCAATTGGTTTAGAAAATAATTTGTTGTTAGTTTGTGTGTATATATATGGATATATATTCTTACATATAAAATAACAACAAAGTAAAAATATTTTTATTAAACGGTAATGAAACATGAAAATAATCTTGTAACCTATCCCCTCTCACATCCAAAATGAGACATTGTCCCCAATGTTTAAAGAAATAGAAGTAGAGTTTAGAAGATATCATCTTGTTAGTGTGGAATTGACAGTTACAGCTACGACTAAAGATTACAGATCAATATCCAAGTTTACTCAGCGCTTTTTCCATGATCGTTACCGGACCAGTTCAATTTGGAAAGAATATGATCAATTTTTGGTTCATAAGCTAAGAGTTTAGGTGTTCCTAGAACATGCCAAGGATCTATAAGTCATGATTTCATGTGTGAATAATCAAAGAAGTTGCGGAAAAATAGTTACAATGAGCGGATGTAGGATTTCAAAAATCTTTTCGTTTCGGGAGCTCCAAGCTTTGTGTTGAATCTTTAATTCCAAGGATGAGTTTCCCGATCACCTTCTTTAACTCCTTATGTGCTAGCAATGTTGAAATTTTGCAACACAATCTTAAGAACAAGAGAGGGTATGTTCGGCCATGAGGGAGAGAATAGGAGAGATGAAGTGTTTTCTTTGTATTTTGTTTCTAAAACCAAAATTTCAAAGTCAACTAATTCAATTTATGTATATGCTTTACCAAAAGCTAAAAGCAAAAGGTGTTGGAGGGAAAAATATCAATTAATGCCTCCAACCACTTCCATCACTCAAGTTGACACTTGATGGACAAGTGATGTAAGTTGGTGGGACCCACTTTAATTCAAAATTCAAGTGGCTTGCTCAACACATTTCGGGCTCGGGTTCGCTTAATCCAATTAAACGAATTTTCCGTCGCGACGAAATTAAATCCAATTTAATTAAATAATAGTGCCTCGCAAAATTATTAAGAAAGTCGCTTGTGAATTAATTCTAAATTAATTCGTTCGCCCGAATTAAAATCCAATTTTAATTTCGCTTTGAAATCTAATTTCAATTAATATATCAAATATATTATTTAATCGATTAATTCCAAATTAATCTCGTTCTCTCTTCTATTAGAATTTTATCCCAGATAAATTCTTGCAGCAATTAATCCCAGATTAATTTTCTCTCTCTTAATTAATCCTAGATTAATTCTGTTCGAGTCAAATGTCATCAGTGAATCTTTGGGAAGCGACCCATAGATCCTTGGATATGTTGGCAGTAAATCTGGTCATCGGACTATCCAAACATGTGCGTACCCCGTACCACATTCTTATCGATTTACAAGACATGGTTGGCTTCTAGCAAAACACCGTGCCTACCCAATTCTCCATAAATATTCAACAAAGAATATATAATCTTTATCAAGCGTGGTATAATTGATATTGCGTATTACGATTCAGTATCAGATGTCACATGCTAGGCCTGGGGTTGGAATTGTGTATGTCCCATACGAAACATATATCAGATCACTAGCAACTAGTCTCTTTAATCGGATAATCATGACCTTGTCATATTATCCCGATAGTTGCAACATATTAGAGTACCAGTTCTGTATCCCTGTGTGATCATCATCTCCATATGACTGAAGTGACACTTCCATCTTGACATCACACCCAATACACTACGATTCTCAATAAACCCAGAAGAGGCGTACACAGAACCTATTAAAGTCTCGGACGACCAAAACCAAAGCGTACTGATTGTCGCAAGTATTAGCGATGTAAGTCTCTGGTTAAGACCAAATACACCTACCTTGATTCAGATTCCCATAGACACATAGTCATACTACCAATGGGATTCCGAGGGGTCTATCCAGAGTGAAGCTGTTCCCGTACCATCGGTAAACAAAACCTCTTATTACACTTACATGAGTATCCAATACCCAAATATATGAGAACTATGTCGTTATGCTTCCATAACGCGCACAAGTGCAATACTAGTCTATTCCGCATTATCGATGTCCAGTCTCGATAATACTATGATTAGGGATATTTAATGATTAAACCTTACGTGGATTGATATTGTCTCATATCTTACGAATCCGGAACTAATCATAAGGATGTTTATCATTTATATATTAAAGTAATCCAATTACAAAATGATAAAATAATAATTTTCTTAGTCACATAGTTAATTTGTACAAAAACCACAATGTCTTTTACAAATAGTGATGCTATGGGTCATAATTGTCCAACAATCTACCATTTGGCCTATAGCCAATCACTCAAGTATCTAACACCTGAACTATGTACATGTCGCTCAAACTTTTGCTAAGAAATAGCCTTCGTCAGCGGATCTGCAATGTTGTCATCTGATGTGACCTTCTCGATCTTCACATCGCCACGATGTATGATCTCACGAATCATATGGAAACGTCGAAGTACATGCTTGGATCGTTGATGAGACCGCGGTTCCTTAGCTTGCGCTATAGCCCCGTTATTGTCACAATATAAAGGAACGGGCTCAGCTGCTAACGGAACCACTCCTAATCCAATTAGGAATTTATGGATCCAAACTGCCTTTTTTGCTGCCTCAGCTGCAGCGATATATTTCACTTTTGTTGTTGAATCGACAACAGTCTCTTGCTTGGAAGATTTCCAGCTCACTGCTCCGTTGGTCAAATAAAATATGTACCCGGATTGCGACTTACAGTCGTCTTTATCGGTTTGGAAACTTACATCGGTAAACCCAGTTACCTCAAGTTCTCCATCTCTATAGACTAATAAATCATCATTAGTTCGTTTAAGATACTTAAGGATGTTCTTAACTGCAACCCAGTGACCATCACCTGGATCGGCCTGATAGTGACTACACATGCCCAAAACATATGAGACATCAGGTCGCGTACATATCATGGCATACATGATTGATCCGACTGTAGAAGCAAACGGGATCCAACTCATGTTGTCTCTCTCATCTTGAGTTTTAGGACACATGTCTTTAGATAGAGAGACGTCAAGTGACACTGGCAACAGTCCTCTCTTAGACTGATCCATGTTGAATCTCTTCAACACTTTGTCAATATACGAGTTCTGGGAGAGTCCAAGCATCTTTCTCTGGGAGAGTCCAAGCATCATTCTAGATCTATCCTGGTAGATCCTTATTTCCAGAATAAAAGCTGCTTCTCCCAGATCTTTCATGGAGAATTTTAATGAAAGCCAAGCTTTCACCGATTGTAGCATGGGAATGTAATTGCCAATAAGCAATACATCATCAACGTAAAGGACAATGAATGTCAGTGCGCTCCCATTAACCTTCTTATATACACAAGGATCATCCTCGTTTTGAACAAAATCATATTCTTTTATGATCTCATCAAAACGTTGGTTCCAATAACGCGATGCTTGCTTCAATCCATAAATGGATCGATTTAACTTGCAAACCTTGTTTGCATGTTTTGGTACGACAAAACCATCAGGTTGTTGCATATAAACATCCTCCAAAAGGTTTCCGTTAAGGAAAGCGGTTTTGACATCCATCTGCCATATTTCATAATCGAAATATTCAGGAATAGCAAGTATAATCCGAATGGATTTAATCATGGCAACATGTGAAAAAGTTTCGTCGTAATTGACACCATGTCGTTGAAGATACCCTTTCGCTACAAGCCTAGCTTTGTACGTTTGTATGTTGCAATCCATGTCAGTCTTCTTCTTGAAGACCCATTTACAACCAATAGGCTTTACGCCTTCTGGTGCATCAACCAGTGTCCAAACTTGGTTGGTATACATGGAATCCATTTCGAACTTCATGGCTTCTTGCCATAAAGCGGAGTCGATATCTTGTATCACTTTCTCATACGTAGCCGGTTCATTATCCTCAATAAGATTATATCTACGTGAGGTGATATCAGAAACCCATACCTCTCAAGTTGTTTTATGACTCTCTCCGACCTACGCGGTTCTTGTGTATTAGAAGATTATGGTACAGTCTTATCCTTGATGAACTGTTCGTGTTCCGATAGGAATCGGTGCCAGAAACAATATCAATATGATTTTCATCGAGTTCTACTTTCCTCCCACTTACCACTGCATTTAGGAATTCCTTTTCGAGGAAAATCGCATGTAGAGCAACAAATACCTTGTTCTCTTGTGGGTGGTAGAAGTAATATCCTTTGGTTTCCCTATGATAACCTACAAATAGGCACTTATCCGATTTGGGTTCTAGTTTGGTACCATCCAAGCGTTTAACGTATGCCCAGCATCCTCAAATCTTCAGGAATGAGAAACTCAGTTTCTTTCCTGTCCATATTTCATATGGAGTCTGTTGAACAGACTTTGACGGAACCTTATTCAAAATAAGTATTGCACTGTTCAATGCATATCCCCAGAAAGAAATTGGTAGCTCAGTGCGACTCATCATAGACCTTATCATGTCCAAAAAAGTTCGGTTTCTCCATTCAGACACACCGTTTAATTGAGGTGTGTTCCGGGAGGAGTCCATTGTGAAAGAATATCATACTCTTTCAAGTAATCGAGAAACGCATTGCTCAAATATTCTCCACCACAGTCCGACCGTAATGTTTTAATACTTTTTCCGGTCTGTTTTTCTACTTCGTGTCGAAACTCTTTAAATTTCTCAAAAGTTTCTGACTTGTGTCTCATAAGATACTCATAACCATAACGCGATGCATCATCCGTAAAGGTTACGAAGTATTCATATCCACCTCTAGCCTGGCTAGACATGGGCCCACATACGTCACTATGAACTAGGGCTAACAGTTCGGTGGCACGTGCATATTTACCACTAAAATGTGTTTTAGACATTTTGCCTAATAAACAAGATTCGCAGACGTCATATGAATTTGGATCAAATCCGTCCAAGTACCCACTCTTCGAAAGTATGGATATACGAGTCTTGTTAATGTGTCCCAGACGACAATGCCACATATAAGTTTCATCTTTATTACTTAATTTAAGCCTTTTGTTTGTCATGTTATATGTTTGAGATTGATTTATATTCAAAATAAAAAGACCATTATTAACATCAGCACTACATATCTCAAAATCATTTTTATAAACAAAACACCTGGTGTTTCCGAATACAAAAGTATACCCACAGTGGGTTAAACAAGATACATATATAATGTTTCTATTCAAACTAGGTACATAATAGCAGTCTGATAAATTAAGTACATGCCCCGATGGCAGTTCCAAAATATAGGTCCCAACAGCCAAAACGGCGACTCTAGTCCCATTTCCAACTCGGAGGTCGATCTCTCCTGAAGCTAGTCTCCTGCTAATCTGCAGATCCTGCACATCAGTACATATATGAGTACCACAACAAGAATCAAAAATCCAATTTTTAAAACTAGAAGTAGACATGTTTATTTCAATAACAAACATATATGAAGTAGATGTCTTGCCCGCTTTCACTTCCTTCATGTGCTCCTTGTACTCACGGCAGTCACGTTTCTAGTGACCCCGTTTGCCACACTGTAGGCAGACATCTTGGGATTTGTCATTGTTTCCTTCTTCCAGAAGACTATATGATTTGGCCTTGCCTTTTCTTCTTCTTCTTCTTCACACCTCCAGAAGCCTTCGGCATAGCCTTGGCATTCTGAGATGTCGAAGCGAAGTGTGCCTCGTGCTTTTTGCCCGTCAAAAGCTCTTTTTCTGCCTCTTTTAACATTGCCATCAACTCTTCAAGAGTATTTTCTCGGTTCATCATATTATAGTTCATGATGAACCCGCTCCAGTTGTCAGGAAGAGACTGTAAGATCAAATCTATGGAAGTCTCAGCCTCGAAGACTATTCCTAGCTGTCCCAGCTGTTCGATGTCAGCAATCATCTATGATACATGGTGCTCAACAAATGTACCATCTGACATGCGAGAACGAAAGAGCTTCTTCTGCAATTCATACCTCTACGATCTAAGGTTAGATCGATGAAGGTCCCTCAATTTCAACACCATTTCGTAGGGATCCAATCCCTTATTTTGACGACGAAATTGTGGGGTCATTGCAGCAAGCATGACAGATTGAGCAGTTGAGTTGTCATCACTGTGAGTCTTCCAAAGCTCAAGCTCAAACAAATGCTCAATTCGGGCTTAGGCCTAAGAGATCTCTCTATCGTATATGGCAATTCTCAGCCCCCAGGACAATACTGAGGTTCATATCTCAGTCAGGAAAGTTCGCACCATTAAAGACATTTTCGCCCATGATAATGTCCCTAACATTGACCTTTCCAGCCATCTTAATTGCAATAGTCTAACTATTCAATTAACGATTTTGGGTACAGTCCAACTGTTACAAGAAAATAATAAAATATTAGTCCAACTAATACAAATATATAAAATGACGAAAATAATTTGAAAGCGCGTATTTGACAAGTATTTGAACGAAATTGCAAATTCAATACTGGCCTCCCACTAATTTTCGGCGAGCCTCTAACCCTCTGTTGAGTACTCGGGAAACCTAGTTTCCTAGTGGGCTAGGATCTTGTTAAATAACACACAACCTTGATTTTGGCCAACAAGCTGTATGAAACTTAACTAGGTAGACCTCTAAGATCAATTGGATCTCATCCAATTCCTAGATCCAGTAGTGGACCTCCAAGTCCAAAACATATATACAATATATATGTCAATATATCCAATATTTTTCCTAACATTTTCCTCTGAATCAACTAAGCCTTGGCTTTAGCTCAACAAGCTTAATGATTCCAGTTAAGCGGGACCCATTGACAGTGGGAAAGCTTCGTAATCCACGTCGATGAACTAGAAGTGACCTTGACTTTGGCCAACAAGTCACAACCGCCCAAGACATGCGATATAGAACAAAGCTTTCGTGGTTCAAACACATCCTCAATGGAAATTGATCTTGACTTTGGCCAACAAACCAATGCCAATCTTGGATCTTGAGAGAGAACCACTTAATGGAAGGAAAACGCTTAATATTGTATTGAGGGTTTTTCGCATAAATTGGAAAGCAATTTATTATCTTTGATTATGTCTCATCATACACCCTTAAGCATGCATTCTAAAAGTATATTAAGGCGCGAAATAAATAATAATGATATGCGGATGAATATTTAACAAATTGTTCTAGAACAAATCTCTCCATTTCTTCTCTCCCGCTAGCACTATTCTAACTTCTACCCAATTACATAATACAATAAAGAAACCTCATTTACATTGAGGGGAATTGGTAAGAAGAGAAATACAATGAGAAAAGAGATAATAGGCTGGACGTGCATGTCCAATTTAATAAATTCTAAATTTATTACAACAATTTCCAAATTGCCCTTACCCTTCTAATATCCATCCGATATACATTATTCATACAATACATCCATGTATTCACATAAAGCATGTTATTCAATCAATCTAATCCAATTAATTAATCTTAGAATTAATGATTATCCAATGTTCAAACAACGATTTGATTTGCGCGAGACCAACTTGTTTAAGAATAATGCTCAAAGTACGTATTCTTGAATTATATGGAACTATAATTTTAAATCCAATTTAATTTGTATTCAATACTAATTCTAATTTAATTCCAAATTAAATAATTACATTAATTTATGTGTCTTTTAGACTTAGATTCTAAATCCAATCTTAATGGGTCTCAAAGGCCCAATTAACATCAAATGTCAATTTAATTAAAGTCCAATGGGCTTTTAATTAATTCATAAGGCATGTGCTTTGGCAACCAAAGCCCAATAAGGAATCACCCTTTTAGCCAAAAATCAATTTGGCCCATTAGTCCCAATTAAATTATTTAAAGGCCCAATTATTCTATTTGGACTTTATGGAATGGTTTTAGACCCAATTTGGATCCAATCCAATTGTCCTAAACAAAGCTTGGCCCAACCAAGCCCATTAAGCCCAAATAAAACAATATTAGCCCAATTCAAAATTAAAGACTAATTTATTTAATTACAATATTCCAAATATCACAATTATTTTAATTAAAGTGTAATTACCAAAATTAATTAATTAATCCAATGTTTCATGCCATAAACTCATCAATCAATATAATGATTTCAATCCAATTAAACCAATCAATCAATATACATATCATGCCATAAACTCATCCAATGACCTAATCAGCAAACAAATCACCATGAACACCATTATGGTAGATTCGGCCAAGCTAGATTTTTTTAGGGAAAATTAATCTAATCAATTTTCTCAATTCTAAAGATGCACAAATATAATTTAACATCATTAAGTTCAACCAAACAACTAATTTGAAGAAATCATGCTCAAAACATAAAAACCCCAAATAAAGTTTATAAACCCTAAAACAAATCATGCTTAAAATTGGCTCTGATACCATTTTAGGTGTCCTAGAACATGCCAAGGATCTATAAGTCATGATTTCATGTGTGAATAATCAAAGAAGTTGCGGAAAAATACTTACAATGAGCGGATGTAGGATTTCAAAAATCTTTTCGTTTCGGAAGCTCCAAGCTTTGTGTTGAATCTTTAATTCCAAGGATGATTTTCCCTATCACCTTCTTTAACTCCTTGTGTGCTAGCAATGTTGAAATTTTGCAACAAAATCTCAAGAACAATAGAGGGTATGTTCGGCCATGAGGGAGAGAAGAGGAGAGATGAAGTGTTTTCTTTGTATTTTGTTTCTAAAACCAAAATTACAAAGTCAACTAATTCAATCTGTGTAAATGCTTTACCAAAAGCTAAAAGAAAAAGGTGTTGGAGGGAAAAATGACAACTAATGCCTCCAACCACTTCCATCACTCAAGTTGACACTTGATGGACAAGTGATGTAAGTTGGTGGGACCCATTTTAATTCAAAATTCAAATGGCTTGCTCAACACACTTCGGGCTCGGGTTCGCTTAATCCAATTAAACGAATTTTCTATCACGACGTAATTAAATTCAATTTAATTAAATAATAGTGCCTCACAAAATTATTACGAAAGTCGCTCGTGAATTAATTCTAAATTAATTCATTTGCCCGAATTAAAATCCAATTGTAATTCCGCTTTGAAATCTAATTTCAATTAATATATCCAATATATTATTTAATCGATTAATTCCAAATTAATTGCGTTCTCTCTTCTATTAGAATTTTATTCCAGATAAATTCTTGCCGCAATTAATCCCAAATTAATTTTCTCTCTCTTAATTAATCATCGATTAATTCTGTTCGAGTCAAATATCATCGGTGAATCTTTGGGAAGCGACCCAAGAGATACCTGGATATGTTGGCAGTAAATCCGGTCGTCGGACTATCCGAACACGTGCGTACCCTGTACCACGTTCTTATCGATTTACAAGACATGGTTGGCATCTAGCAAAGCACCGTGCCTACCTAATTCTCCAGAAATATTCAACAAAGAATATATAATCTTTATCAAGCGTAGTATACTTAGTATTGCGTATTACGATCCAGTATCGGATGTCACATGCTAGGCCTGTGGCTGGAATTGTGTCTGCCCCGTACGAAGCATATATCAGATCACTAGTAACTAGTCTCTTTAATCGGATAATCATGATCTTGTCATATTTTCCCGATAGTTGAAACATATTAGAGTACCAGTTCTGTATCTCTGTGTGATCATCATCTACATATGACTGAAGTGACACTTCCATCTTGACATCACACCCAATACACTACGATTCTCAATAAACCCAGAAGAGAGGTACACAGAACCTGTTAAAGTCCCGGACGACCAAAACCAAAGCGTACTGATTGTCGCAAGTATTAGCGATGCAAGTCTCATGTTAAGACCAAATACACCTACCCTGATTCGGATTCCCATAGACGCATAGTCATACTACTAATGGAATTCCGATGGGTCTATCCAGAGCGAAGCTGTTCTCATACCATCGGTAAACATAACCTCATTTTACACTTGCATGAGTATCCAATACCCAAATATATGAGAACTATGCTGTTACACTTCCATAACGCGCACAAGTGCAATACTAGTCTATTCCGCATTATCGATGTCCAGTCTCGATAATACTACGACTAGGGATATTTAATGATTAAACCTTACGTGGATTGATATTGTCTCATATTTTATTAATCTGGAACTAATCATAACGACTTTTATCATTTTATATATTAAAGTAATCCAATTACAAAATGATAAAATAGCAATTTCCTTTGTCACATAGTTAATTTGTACAAAAACCACAATGTCTTTTACAAATAGTGATGTTATGGGTCATAATTGTCCAACAAAGAGTTGTTCAATTAAATCATCAGTTTTTCTTACAGTTAGGAAGATATCTCTTACTGGTTTTGAAATAAACCCATTTCTTTTGGCATCTTCAAGAAATACAAAAAGAAAATCAAAAAATTCATTAACATTAAACTGTTCAATGGGTTTTTGGTGAATATTCTAGTTTGCCCATGACGCAACTGTGAATATTTCTTCCAACGTTCCTAGCCCACCTGGTAAAGCAATAAAAGTATCAGCATGATTGACCATTTCAATGAGTCTTTTAGACATACCTGGGACAATACATTATTCTCCATTTTATTTTTCGATGATGTTGTCATCTGTTAAGGGTTTTGGAATGATCCCCAAACTTGAATGTCACATTCTTGTACAACCTTTGAAATACACCCCATCAATCCAAGATTACCACCGCTATATACTAAGTGCATGTTTCTGTTTGCCGTAACTCTACCCAATTCTCTCGCAGCCTCAACAAATTCTGGTTTAGTTCCGCAGCTAGTTCAACAAAACACATAGATATTAGTGAATCATCGTTTTGAAGTTGTTTCCATTTGTGTTATCTCTCTTAGCTAGATGTGTTGAAGAGAGAGAAGTGACGAGCTGAATTTATAGATTCTGAAAATGGTGAGTAATAAATGCACTAATACCTGCAAAATGATAATTATTAGGAAAATAGATCGTGAACAAAAAAGGTTAGATATTTTCGGCAAAAAATAAATCAAAACAGTAATTTAAAGTAAAGGAAATCAAAGTAATAATTTAAAACAATATATACTGGTAGTTGTGATTGTGGCTGACATCTTCCTCTGGTTTTACGTCCAGTAACGGCTTGAACGCCCTCTATGGGTCGGGGATAGGCCTCCCATCCAACTTTCTTATAAGTTGACAAACAGAGTCTTTTAAAATCAGATTCCTGAGATTGTATTGTTGTCTTTCTTTTTGAAATTGTGTATGTAACTTGCGAATCTCTCGATGAACATATCTACTAAGATGTGTTTCAAGAGTCAATGATATATCATCCAAAGACTCCTTACTCAAGCCATCCCTAATGAATTGAATTTTATCTTCGCGATTACTAGACATCATTCCTAAAGAATGACAACGAGTGTTGCACGTACAACATGCACATTTATAATAAACACGTAATTGTTTAGCTCTTCGTTTTTCAGCATATGTGTTTTTCCCTAAACCAGACATGTAAGAAATGAAAGAGTCAAATGACTCACCTGCCAAGCGAACTTTTGCTTCAATTACCCAATGGATATCATTAGGAATACCATGAATTATAAGAAGCCTCATCCTTTCTGTGCGTGCTTTATAAGTTTTTGTCAAAGCATTTTGGGGAAGAAAAGGAAAATATTTGCGGAGGTTTGCGAGAGTTTATTCCATGCTTTAGTTTGTAGGGTATCAGTAATTTTAGGAGACTGAAATAATCGAATTTTGAGTCACGGAATACCGTTATCCGCTGCTTTACTGGGGTGGAGATTAAAAAGAGAAAGGATAAAAATGCTGTAAAACTAAGAAAAATAGAAATTAGAGAAATATTAAACAGAAAAGAAAATAAACTATATCAATCACGGTACACTGGGTTTGATAGGAAAAAAATCTCTTAAAAAATTGAACACTCCAAAAATTATTTTAGACGTTGTCCATTTACTTTAAAATACATTACCATCCCTAGGATTCTCAATATCAATAGCCTCGTATGGGTAAACGTGTTTCACAATGAATGAGTCACTCCATTTGAATTTTAATTTTCCAGGAAATAAATGAAGACGAGAATTATAAAGAAAAATCTTTTGACCAACTTCAAATATTTTTTGTGAAATTCGACTATCATGAAAGACTTAAGTTTTAGCTTTAAGAATTTTCGTATTCTCATATGAATCATTCATTAACTCTTCAAGTTCATTTAATTGCAATTTACGTTCATGACCGACATTTTCAAGGTTTGAATTGAATGTTTTAATAGCTCAATATGCTTTATGCTCAAGTTCTACAGGCAAATGACAAAGTTTTCAATAAACGAGACGATATGGGGACATTCAAAAATATGTTTTGAAACTTGTTCGGTATGTCCAAAGTGCATCAGTTAGTCGAAAAGACCAATCTTTGCTATTTGGGTTAATTGTTTTTTCTAAAATTTGTTTAATTTCCCTATTTGCTAATTCAACTTGACCGTTTGTTTGAGGGTGATATGAGGTGGAAATTTTGTGTGTGACTCCATACTTTTCATTAAGGACTCAAAGGGTATGTTATAAAAGTGTTTACCTCCATCACTTATGATGGCCTGAGGGATTCCAAATCGACTCAACATGTTTTCTTTTAAAAATTTGATCACAATTGTGTGATTATTGTTCCGATAAGGAATTACCTCGACCCATTTTAAGACATAATCGACTGCAACTAAAATATTTAAGAATCCAAATGATGGTGGAAATGGACCCATGAAATCTATCCCCCAACAATCAAAGATTTCGACGACGAGGATGGGATTTAAAGGCATCATGTTTCTTTTTGAAATGGATCCCAATTTTTGACAGTTTTCGCAAGTTTTGCAGAAAGTTTGTGTATCTTTAAAAATGGTGGGCCAATAAAATCCACACTGCAAGATTTTTACATCGGTTTTCTTAGATGAAAAATAACCTCCGCAAGCTTCTGAATGACAAAACTGAATAACATCACTTATCTCATTGTCCGGTATACATCGTCTGAAAATCTAATTAGGGCAACATTTAAACAGATATGGATCATCCCAGTAGAATCTTTTGACTTCGGTCAAAAAATTTCTCATGTCTTACTGGCTCCAGTCTGGAGGTATCTTTCATGTTGCAAGAAAATTGACAATATTAGCATACCAATGCATTGTGTTTACAAAGAATAAAAGTTCATCGGGAAATGAATCATTGATGGGAGTTGTATCAATTAGTGACTCATTTGTGAATCTCGATAAGTGATTTGCAGCCACGTTCTCTGCTCATTTCTTGTATTTGATTGTGAGATTGAATTCTTGAAGCAACAAAATCCACTGTATTAATCTTGGCTTGGCATCCTGTTTAAATATCAAATATTTAACAGCAGCATAATCAGAATAAACAACGGTTGAAGAACCGATTAAATATGATCGAAATTTATCCAATGTAAATATTACAGCAAATAGTTCTTTTTATGTGGTAGTGTAATTCATTTGTGCATTGTTTAAAGTTCTACTTGCGTAATATATTACATGAAGCTTACCTTCCTTTCTCTGTCCTAGCACTGCACCAACTGTATAATCACTAGCATCACATATTAGCTCAAAAGGCAATGACCAATCAGTAAATTGCATAATATGAGCAGAAGTCAAAAGACTGATAATTTTTTCGAATGATTTTTGACATTCTTCTATCCATTCAAATATTGCATCTCTTAATAGAAGGTTACATAAGGGTCTGGATATGGTACTAAAATTTTAATGAACCTCTTATAAAATCATGCATGTCCTAAGAAAGAACGGATTTCCCTTACTGTTTTTGGTGATGATAATTTAGAAATTACCTCTATTTTTGCCTTATCAACCTCAATACTTTTAGACGACACAACGTGTCCCAAAACAATTCCTGAATTAGTCATGAAATGGCATTTTTTCCAGTTTAACACAAGTCTTTTTTCTTCACATCTTTTCTAAATATTTCCTAAATTATTCAAGCAATTATCAAATGAATTTCCAAAAATAGTTATATCATCCATAAAGACCTCTAAACAGTGTTCAACCATGTCACTAAATATGCTTAACATGCATCGTTGGAATGTTTGCAGGTGCATTACAAAGTCCAAAAGGCATTTTCCTAAATGCAAATGTTCCAAATGGGATGTGAATGTGGTCTTTCCTGGTCTTCTAAAGCAATGAGAATCTGATAATAACCCGAGTAACCATCAAGAAAATAATAGTATGGATGTCCAGCTACTTTTTTTAAAATTTGGTCAAGAAATGGCAAAGGAAAATGATCTTTTCTAGTTGCGTCATTTAATTTTCTATAATCAATGCACATACGCCAACTAGATGAAATGCGAGTTGGGATTAATTCTCCTTTATCATTTTTTACAACAGTAATTCCAGACTTTTTGGGTACAACTTGTGTAGGACTTACCCACTTACTATCAGAGATAGGGTAGATAATGCGTATATCAAGAAGTTTAAGGACCTCTGTTTTTACTACTTCTTTCATGTGAGGGTTTAATCTTCTTTGGGGTTGACGATATGTCCTAATATTATCTTCTAAATGTATTATATGTGTGCAGATTAATGGATTAATGTCTTTTATGTCTTTTAAAGTCCATCCAATTGTCAGTTTATATTCTTTCAACACATTTAAAAGTTTACCTTCTTGATCGCTTGTGAGAGAAGAAGACATTACTACATGGTAAGTTTGATTATCTTCTAGAAATGAATATTTCAGTACCTCTGGCAAAGCTTTTAACTCCAAATTGGGTTCTTGATAAGTGCATAAAAGTGTACTTTGAACATTGCTAACTCGGTTTGATTATCATGTATTTAATCTTAATTATAGTTTAATTTATGTTTTATTATTATGAAGCAATGGAACATGAATATTGGATCAATTACACATGTTTTGGGACCTTAAGGGCGCATCAGAAGCACGCGGGAAGAGCGAAAACGAAGAAAGCACAAAGACCAGAAAATTGCCACACGTCGCGACGCGCCTTCGACTGCACTCCATACAACAAGAGAGAAACACACAACAAAGATCCACGAACATAAAATCAAATGAGGAGAACAAAGAACTTCAAGGAAAACATGACGTCTCTCCGATCTATCAAGGCTATATCTCTCTTCTACATTGAGAGCTAATCTCCTAGGCAAAGCTAATGATGAACTCTTGTATTTGATTTCTTATATTTATGTTGTTGATTCCTAAAGTACCTTTTTAATGTTTAGTATAATTGATGGTTATTATTCTTTATTATTTTACGATTTCTAAATCCAGAAATTGTGTTTTGTCAACTCGCATATAGATCCAGACATGTTTCTTCTATGTGTGATTTGTGAACCCAATTGTGACTGGTAAGGTTATTTTATGTGTTGGTCTTCTGCTGCAGTATTTCCTGAGGGTATATTGTCAATGTTAGATAGCTCGTAACGATAACTTTGTGTGTTGTTAACACAGAGAAAATAATTCTTCAATTACCTTAAAATTTGACATGTTTAGAATTGAATATCTTCCGATTGTTGGTTTGGGATGTGAAACCTTCAATTGAGTAATAACATGAATCAATAACTGGATATATGAATTTGATATAAGACGGATTCCAGATGCTTTGCTGTCTCTCTCTATTGATATCTTTTAATTGTTTTTATTAATATTTACTTTAATTATCAATTCAATCTATCTTTTCATTAAGTTACTGCTAAACATTTTTGTTTAAGTAAATCGGTCCTTGTAACCATCTCTCTGAGGAATCGACACCCCAACTATACTGCGATAACCGCAAGTACTTTTTGGGCATAATCAAAATTTGGCACCGTTGCCGGGGAAAAGGAGCAGGTTTGCTTGGTCAAACACAAAGCGGTAATTTCGTTCCTTCTTTAAATTTTTGTTATTTTTATTTATTATTTATTTACTTATTATATTTCAATTTTAGTTTTAGTAAGATTTTAAATTTTAGTTTATTCTTTTTATTTATTTATTTATGTTCATTTTATTTTTATTGTTTCTTGTTTTACTTGAGTTTAATTCCATGCTTAGACGTGGAGATTGGTTTGGTAGATTTGTTAGGATTGACGAGGAAAATTCAGATTCCGATAACATAATTGAAAATCTTTTTGTCACACCATCCGAGTCTATCGCACATACTATAAGTGAATATGAAAGACCACCCGTGAGGACTCTTGAAGAGTACCTTCATCCCACTCGCACAGCTACATCATCGTGCATCATGTTTCCTCCTAATGCACCATACATAGATTTTAAACCTGGGATGATACAGTATCCCCCAACTTTTCATGGTTTGGGGAACGAGAATCCTTATGTGCACATTAGAGAGTTTGAAGAGGTTGTAGCGACTTTCCATGATCGATTCAGAACCACAAACACAATTAGACTTAAGTTCTTCTTTTTTGCCCTTAAGGATAGAGCTAAGAGTTGGTTGTATTCTTTGAGACCGCGATCAATAGGATCATGAGGCGAGATGACACAGGCGTTCTTTAATAAATATTTCCCACATCATAAGATGAATACCTTGAAAAGAAAAATCTCCACCTTCTCCCAGAGAGACAGTGAAACCCTTTATCAAACATGGGAGAGGTATAAGGAGATGTTAGCTAGTTGCCCTCACCATGGATATGAGAGTTGGCGCTTAGTAAGTTACTTTTATGATGGTCTAACCCCTAGAGAGCGCCAATTCATAGAGACAATGTGCAATGGTGAGTTTATAATAAAGGACCCTGATGAGGCATTCGAGTACTTAGATGACTTAGCCGAGAAATCTCACACTTGGACTAGACCTAATGCTCTGGATAACACTGATAGGACACACACTCCTTCTAGTACAGGCATACACCACTTCAGGGAAGATGATAGTCTTAGGGCAAAAGTTGAGCTACTGACTAGAGAGTTAGGAGCCTTAAAAGCTAGAGATAGCAAGATTATGCATGCAGTCGCCCACTTGGAACCCCAAAAGTGTCCTGTATATGGTGAGATGAGGGGGACATATGAGGAATAATGTAATAACTTATGGATGTACAAGAAGCCATACACACCTTATTCAGATACCTATAATCCTAATTGGCGGAACCATCCCAATCTTATTTAGAAACAGGAATCCCATCAGCCTACTCAAGAACCACAAACTATGAGTTACAGTGCTCCTCAGTTTCCAACACATGCCGCCCCTAGAAATTCTTTAGAAGACAGTGTGCATGCATTTATAGAGGCCCAGAGTAAAACCAATCAAAGGTTTGAGTCGTTGATAGCTCAAGTTGTTGAGGATAATAAGGAAATTAAGAGTCAATTCTCTAAATTGACTAATGTCCTGAGTGTATAAGAACAAGGAAAATCTCCATCTCAGACTCAACCTAATCTACAGGGGCAACACATGGCACAAACTGATCATAAAACATCTAATGTAAAAGGTGTTAATGTCATATTTACTAGGAGTGGTAAGGAGGTAGGGATACAAGATACATCCAACACCGTAGATGACCCCCAAGATAGTGGTACATATACCTATCAGGAAGAACAAGAGACACATTTCCCAGTTATAGTACATTTATCTCAAGTACTTAGGCCCACAGTGAAAGCCCCAGACCTAAATGGTGAGATCCTAAAACACCTAAAGCAATGAAAGATTAACCTCCTGCTGTTACATGTGATCAAACAAGTTCATACTTATGCGAAGGTTCTAAAGGATCTATGCACCATAAAGAGAAATCATAATATGAAGAAGATTGCATTCCTTACAGAGCAGGAAAGTGTTATGATTTAACAGAGGACTTCACCTAAGTATAAAGATCCAGGGTGCCCCACTATTATCTGCCACATTGGCACACATGAGTTTGGTCAAGCTTTATTAGATCTAGGTGCTAGTGTTAATCTCATGCCACATTCGATCTATGTGCAGTTAGGGCTTGGTGAGATTAAACCTACATCTGTAGTTTTACATTTAGCTGACCGATCCATTAGAACACCACATAGAGTAGTTGAGGATGTTTTAGTTCAAATTGATAAATTCTACTACCTTGTTCTGTGGTTGACACTGAGTCAAAAATTCCACTTATCTTAGGTAGACCTTTTCTTGCTACAGCTAATGCTCTTATTAATTGTAGGAATGGTCTCATGAAGCTATCGTTTGGGAATATGACATTGGAAGTAAATATTTTTCATGTTGAAAAACAACCACAATGTGATGATGAGTGCCAATATATATTCATGCTAGAAACAGTCCTGCCAAAGATAGCCTCTTTACACTATGAACCAAACCCTCTCAAAGTGAAACTGACCTCAAGGAACAGTAAAAGGAGGAAAATGAGAGTTAGTACTTAATTGAAAATTATCCATGGGAAGTTAAAAAGGAGGTTGAGCCAATTTGGTCATATGTGCAGCCTCAAATTCCAACCATCAGTAGACTCTAGAGGACCCTTGAATAAAATGTTGTAGCTAGCCATAAATCATTTCTCATGTCTTCATCACTTCGGTACATGGAAGCCACCATGACAACATTAAGTGGTTACATCTGGCTGAAGATGTTAAACTTAGCGCTAGCGGGGAGGCAACCCTTGCATCTGTATTTATTTATTTATTTTCTTTTCTTTTATTTACTATAGTTTTATTTTATTGTGCGTTAATTGCATGTTTATTGCTTGCATAAGTATTTTTGCAGGTGTTCAAAGCAACTTACACAGTCACACAACCCAAATCTTACCAACATGAACTTGATCAACTATGCGCCTGGTAGTGTTGTTCCTTAATCATTTTCTTTATATTTATCTTACATTGATGACAATGCAAGTTTTAAGTGTGAGGGTGTATGCATGCCCATGATAATACCTGTTATAAAAAAATGCATGATAATACATGTTATAAAAAAAATTATTATTTTGTTTGCTTTTAGTCCTTAAAAGTAAAGCATAGTCCTATGATGATATTGTTTGCTTTAAGATGAAACCTTAGAAACGATAAGTTCTTTAATGTGCTTTTATCTGATTCTTTGAGTAATTGATCTAGGTTAGACTCGTAAGCACTTAATTATAGGTTTTTAGTAGTGAAAACCTGTGTAGTTGGCAAAGTGACTGGTTGAAAAAATTACATGTTGCTGAATGACCGTTTGCTTAGAGGTCTATCCTGATTTGCTAGTGTTATGATATGTGGTATGGTTAAAAATAAAAAGAAAAAGTCTCTAAAGAAAGAAATTAAACCACATATAATCGATAAGCGTGAAACTACCCATGGAAGAGTATTAGGACCACCATGAAGAGAAATGCTACCTTAAAGGGTAGGTGTGTTGAAAAAAAAAAGAAACGAAGAAAAGAAAAAGTTGAAAAAATAATAAAAAGAGACAAGGAAATGAAAAAGAATATCATATCATACTGAGCACAGAGATGCCAATACAGAGCATAATTGAGATATCTAGGTTAGTTTGACCCATCAGATCCCAATTTTTAAACGAAATCATTGAGTTGGCTTACCTAGGAATCAAGCTGTGAATGACCCTTTACACACACACACTGTGAGTCTGGCTTAAATGATTTATTCAAGGACTTGGATTTGAGTTGCATTGAGTACTTTGAAAGTTCTCTAATTTCATTCATAGGCATTCGTTGAGGATGATAATATGTGTAATTATTTGGACTATTTCAGTTTTTTTTTTCATTTTGTTTTTGCATGATTGTATGTTTTAAATGACGTTTGTGGGTACCGTCGATGTAAGCCCTCACGAGACTATAACTCGTCCACAAGGGCCGCCTAGGGGTTTAAAGGCTTGTTGCATACGCTAAATGCAATCGTGATCCCTACGAAAATGGCTTAGATAGTTTTATTTATTTACTTCTTATTTTATTTTTGCGCTTGAATTGCTAGGGACTAGCAATAAGCTGGTTGGGGGTTGTGATAAGTGCATGAAAGTGTACTTTGAACATTGCTAACTCGACTTGATTATCATGTATTTAATCTTAATTATAGTTTATTTTATGTTTTATTATTAAGAAGCAATGGAACATGAATATTAGATCAATTACACATGTTTCGGGACCTTATAGAAGCACGAGGGAAGAGTAGAAATGAAGAAAGCACAAAAATAAGAAAACTACCACATGTCGGGACACACCACTTCCACGCGTCGTGACGCGCCTTCGACTGCACTCCGTACAACAAGAGAGAGACACACAACAAAGAGCCACAAACACAAAATCAAGGGAGGAGAACGAAGAACTTCAAGGAAAAAATGACGTCTCTCCGATCTACCAAGGGTATATCTCTTTTCTACATGGAGAGCTAATCTCCTAGGCAAAGCTAAGGATGAACTCTTGTATTTGATTTCTTATATTTATGTTGTTGATTCCTAAAGTACCTTTTTAACGTTTAATACAATTGATGGTTGTATTCTTTATTATTTTACGATTTCTAAATCTAAAAACTGTGTTTTGTCAACTCCCATATAGATCCAGTCATGCTTCTTCTATGTGTGATTTGTGAACCCAGTTGTGACTGGTAAAGTTATTTTATGTGTTGGTCTTCTGCTGCAGTATTACCTGAGGGTATATTGTCGACGTTAGATAGCTCGTAACGATAACTTTGTGTGTTGTTAACATAGAGAAAATAATTCTTCAATTACCTTAAAATTTGACATGGTTAGAATTGAATATCTTCCGATTGTTGGTTTGGGTTGTGAAACCTTCAATTGAGTAATAACATGAATCAATATTTGGATATAGGAATTTGATATAAGAGGGATTCTTGATGCTTTGCTGCCTCTCTCTATTGATATCTTTTAATTGTTTTTATTAATCTTTACTTTAATTATCAATTCAATCTATCTTTTCATTAGGTCACTGCTAAACATTTTTGTTTAAGTAAGTCAGTCCTTGTAACCATCTCTCTGAGGAATCGACACCTCAACTATACTGCGATAACCGCAAGTACTTTTTGGGCGTAATCAGTGCTTCTTCGTGTTTTCCTTCTTGCAGTATTCCAGCTCTTCCAAATTTTGTATCTCTTCATTGTCTTCCAATACTTGCGTAGAGTCAAGTAGAAAATCATTAGTAATATTCGAATCTATTTACGCACTTGACTCAACAAAATTAGCAGTACAAAATTCCATAGGATCATATAAACTCCCCTGAATATGCTCATCCACAATATGTTCAATTGATTTTATGCTTTCGTTTTCATTATCCTCATCATATGGCTGTTTGCACATGTTAAAAATATTTAGCTCTAATGTCATATTGCCAAAAGACAGATTCATGATTCCATTCCTGCAATTAATTAAAGCGTTAGCTGTTGCTAAAAATGGACGACCAAGTATTACATGGATTTTCTTATAATTGTATGTCATAGGTTGTGCTTCTAAAATAATAAAATCCACAGGATATATGAATTTATCGATTTATAATAATACATCTTCCACAATTCCTTTTGGTACCTTAACTAATCTATCGGTAAGTAAAAGAGTAGTTGGAGTTGGTTTCATCTCACCGATATTAAGTTATTGGTAAACCGAAAATGGAAGTAAATTTACACTAGCTCCAAGATCAAGCAAAGCATGTTCAATGTTTTGATTTCCAATAATACAAGAAATAGTTGGACAACCAGGGTCTTTGTATTTTAATGTATTATTGGTTGAAAGAATGGAACTTACTTGTTCAGCTAGAAAAACTTTCTTTCTTACTTGATGTTTTCTTTTAATAGTACACAGATCTTTCAGAAATTTGGCATAAGATGGTATCTGCTGGATGACATCTAACAAAGGAATATTGACCTTTACATGTTTGAATATTTCATAAATTTTTTGGGAATGGTTCAATTTCTTTGTTTTTAATGCTTGAGGGAATGAAGGTGCATGTGACAAATTATTATTATCAACGATGGGTAATGGTTCATCAACCTCTTCCTTACCCTCTGAATCTGTTTTATTCTCAGCTTTGTGAGGTTCAAGAATAGGTCTGTGGATGTCCTTACTACTACGAAAAGTAATAACTAATTTGACTTGGTCTAAGTGTTGATTTCCAGAACTACCCTCGTGAGAATTTAAATGACTCTTGGGATTTGAATGTGATTGTGCAGGAAACTTTCCTTTCTCATTAATGGTTAATGCATATGTAATTTTAGCAAAAGTTTATCTTAAATCATTCATCGTTTGTGCATTTTGGTTATTGACGACTTCCTATTTTTCCATGAATGCATTCAAGGTATCCCCAATGGCTTTCCTAGGTGGTGGGACATATAGTGCATAATTCTAGGAATTTCAGAAATTCTGGTTAACCTGGGGATGTTGTTGTGAGGATTGTGCTTGGTTATCATTCCTCCAATTTATGTTTGGATGGTTTCTCCAACTAGAATTGTAGGTTTGTAAGTATGGGTTTGGATTTGGTCTATTGAATGTGTTTACGGAACTGACTTGGTCATGGAGACATTCTTGCAGGGCTGGTAAAGAAGGGCAAACGTGTGTGACATGTTCATTAGAATTACATATTTGACATAGGACTTCCTGAACTGACTTGACATGATCACTCTTCCCTACTTCCAAAGCTTCAATTTTTTTAGATAGAGATGCATACTTGGCAGCAAGGTCATGGTCTTCCCTAAGGTTAAACATACCTCTACCAGATGGTTTTGGTTTTACAGACGACTCATAGGTGCCAACTGTGTCTCATTGTTGTGCATTCTCTGCTATGTGTTCTAGGTAATCTAGTGCATCTTCGGGATCTTTGTCCCTAAACTCACCATTACACATCATCCTCACTACTTTTCTATCTTGGGGTGTTAACCCATCGTAGAAATAGGCGACCAGCCTCCATGTTTCAAACCCGTGATGTGGACAAATATTTAACATCTCTTTAAACCTCTCCCAACATTGGTAAAGTGTTTCCCCCGATTCTTGTGTGAAGGCTGTGATTCTCCTCTTAAATGAATTTTTTCTATGGGGGAAAGAACTTTTTAAGAAACTGTTCTTGTAAATCATCTCATGTTCTAATAGATCCCGGCCTAAGGATTTGCAGCCAAATTTTAGCTTTATCCTTTAAAGAAAAGGAAAAAAAAAACTTTAAACGAATTATATTCATGCTATAATTTTAGTCTGTATAAGTGTTACATACCTCTTCAAACTCCCTTAAGTGCTGATAAGGATTCTCTGATTCTAGACCGTAGAATGTGGGTAAAAGATGGATGATTCCTGATTTAAAATTGAAACGTGTTGCATCATGAGGAAAAATAATGCAAGATGGCGATCATGTCCTAGTGGGATTCATGAATTATATTAGTGTCCTATGATGATTATGATCTCCGTGCTGAGACTCGTTTTCTTCCTGATTAATTGGGTTTTCAACTCGGTCAGATGGATTTCCAACTGGATTTTCAATTTGCTTCTCGGCCATTTTGACGAAGGATTAAGGTGATGGAGATTCTCTGTTTAGTCTTCAGCTGGATGATCGAGACCAGTGTCTCATACAACCAAAACAAAAAATAAAACAAAAACAAAAACAATATTTACAAAAAGGAAAACACTGACAAGATAAAAATAAAGTACAAAAATAATAAAAAGAAAAAGAAAAAGAAAAATTATCCTGTCTACTAAATAATAATTCCCCGACAACGGCGCCAAAAACTTGACACGCTCAAAAAATAGTTTTTTACTCCCAAGTATAAGAGTGTCTAAGTAATAAAATAACCCGGTAAGTCCGGGGTCGATCCATAGGGAATAGATTTAGTAAAATAGAATGATAAGTAGAGCGAAAAGAACAAGGTTTGATTTGTTGAAGTTGTTGGAAATTTTTAAGTGAAAATGCAGTAATAAAATGAAATGCTGGAGTTAGGGGATCCACTTTTAATATTTCAAATCTAGAAATCTCGCTTAATTATAATATATAAATTGTCCTTGTTACCCAATTAATTTATCTCATGAATTAATTATGCCAATATATAAAACTGGCCATAAATGCGGTAGTCATTTCTGTCGATAACTAGTCCTGCCAAGGGACTAAGTATGCCAAAAATATAAACCAGCCATAAAAGGCGGTGATACCGTATAAAACCAGCCATATAGGCGGTGATACCGTTTGTCTATAACAAGTCCTGCCAAGGTACTCAATTATGCCAAAATCGTATAAAACAATCCATATAGGTGGTAGCAAGGCGGTAGCCAATTTTGTCAATAATTAATCTAGATCTAAATCAAGTTTTAATCATTATATTACAATTTATTTATTATAATGTAGGCGAGATTGATCTATGTTTTCATTATAAAAGCTTCACCCATTACCCCAGCCAAAAGAAATTAGCTACTCATTTTGTAATTAAACATACTCGTAATTTTATACTGAAAGAAAAAGACATTACAAAAAGCTTTAAAATAAATAAACACACAAGACACTCTCTCTCCAAAATCTATAGAGGAATTCAGAAATAAAGCATGAAAATTTCTTCTGCCGAAGGCTTCAATTTATAAGTAAAATTGGTATGAGCGTCGCGACGCCAAGGCTCTTCACGTCGCGACGCGAATGCCAAATGGGGGACACATGTCGAGATATTTGGGCGTCGTGATGCTGAAGTCTTGTGTGTCGCGAAACGAAAGGCGGTGCTAGTGGTGTCTTTATCTTCTTTGGCACGTCGCGAAGCGGATGCTGAATTTTCGCTTTTGCCCTTTTCCAAGTATGGTTTTTCCTGTCGAGCTTCTGAACAGTATTTTACCTACCAAATAACAAAAATACACAATAAAAATATACAAAATATAACTTAGAATATTATTTCACATACTTGCTAAATTAAGAGGATTAGTGAAACTACAAGTGTAAAACGATTGATTTTACGTATAATAAATATGCACTTTTTTAGTGTTCATCAATAGTAATATATTTTCCTCGTATCCGAAGGTCGATGGTGGCGATCATCTAACAATGGGAAACTCTTCTACATCTAGAGTGGTTGGATAAGGCACAATGGTTCTGAAGATGACATCTGGGAAAGAGCTTACATTGAAGAATCTCTTGCATGTTCCTGATATTCGGAAGAACTTAGTTTCGAGTTAACTCCTTAGCAAGAATGGTTTTAAGCTAGTATTTATTTCTGGTAAGTTTTTATTAACCAAGAATGATGTCTATGTAGGACAATGATACCTCACTGAGGGCCTTTTCATGTTCAATATAATAACTGTCAATCGACACAGTGCTAATAATAAAGCTACATCTTCCGCTTATATTATTGAGTCACAAAATGTATGACATGGGAGGTTAGGACATGTTAATTATGATACAATGCGTAAATTAATTAACATGGACCTTATACCTAAATTTACAATTGATAACCAATATAAATGTGAGGCATGTGTTGAAGCAAAAATGTATAGAGCAACATTTCATTCCATAGAACGAAGTTCTGAACCTTTGGAACTTGTACACTCTGATGTGTGTGATATGAATATTGTGCAAACAAGAGGCGGTAAAAAGTACTTTGTCACTTTTATCGATGATAGCACAAGATTCTGTTATGTGTACTTGCTGAGGAGTAAAGATGAAGCTATTGAGAGCTTCTTACACTATAAGAACGAAGTTGAAAATCAACTTGGCAAAAAAATCAAAAGAATCAGGAGTGATAGGGGATGTGAATATGTGTCACCATTTGGTGAATATTATTCCAATCATGGAATTATTCACGAAACTACCGCTTCTTATTCGCCTCAACAAAATGGGATTGATGAACGCAAAAATCGAACATTGAAGGAAATGATGAACGTCATATTGACAAGCTCTGATTTACCTCAGAACTTGTGGGGGAAGCTTTGCTTTCTGCTAACTACCACACAGAAGATTGGACAAGACATTGTATGAATTATGAAAAGATCACATACCTTCCTACAAATATATGAAAGTGTGGGGGTGTCTCGCCAAAGTGATGGTTCCTAAACCTAAAAAGGTTAGGATAAGACTGTTGATTGTATATTCATTGGATATGCTCACAATAGTAGTGCGTATCGATTCTTGGTACATAAGTCTGAAATTCCTGACATCAATCCAAACATGATAATTGAGTCAATGAATGCAACATTCTTTGAAGAGATATTTCCTTGTAAGGAAAGACAAACAACAGAGTCTCTCAAAAGAAATATTGAACTGTTAGATGCAGTGATCAAATTGACCAAGAATTAGATCAACGTGAAAATATTGAGGAAAATGAACCTAGACGTAGCAAAATAGCTAGAACGTCTAAGTCATTTGGACCTGATTTGATGACATACTTATGACGGAGTTGGTGCTTGGAGTGCCAATCTTAATTGTACATTTTATTATTTATTAATAAAATAACTACATTTTCCATTTCATACATTATTAATGGTATTGTCATTATGTGTATTAGATTGATGTATAGATATGCTAAGAATGACATCGACCTTAGAATAGTTTTGACACTAGGTGTAAACTATTCTTAAAGTAAATATTCTTAGTCGTTGGTTTTGGAGTACGGTCGAATTCCTATAACCTAGAAAACTAGCACATGTCGTATATTGTAATTGTAGTTCCAATGGTTTAACCTGATGTACCATGAGTTTGGAAACTCGTATAGACATGTGGGTATTCATTGAAGCGAACATTGAATGACTCATAAGTGATTCCTAATAGTTGGAAGTACACACCACCATTAATATGAATCTCCTCTAGTCGAGTAGCATATGTAATCCTTTGACTATAGAATATCATTGATTTTGTGTGAGATCGTCCACATTTTAATGCCATGTATGTCAGAAACTTTTCATGGTCTGGCCTCTAGATGTTCTTTGGGTGTGGACCGATGTACTCAGTAATCAAGTGCGAAGCAAGATAGGATCTGTCGGCCCGTATGTGTACCATAAGAGGTTTAGGTATCCATGTGAGTAAAGTCACGATTCTTAAATTTTTGGCCAAAGTCGATCACCTATGGTGGATCGCATCAGTTATGAAGAATCGTTGACATGTCGACATGAGATGTGCGCCTCGGAAACTTGACGGTATATTCTATGTTTCCTAAGCACAACTCGGATAGCTTACGACAGATGGATTATTAAACATATGTGATGACTTCGACTTGTATAGTTCAGAAAGGTCGTTCGTGTTCTTCGCGAATTCGTAGGTGGTCGAATTGCGTACATATTAGCTAGGCTTATATGACGAATGTGTCTGAGCTTAGAGAGTCCCAATATGAAGTGTACTCATTGAGCTCTTGGGTAGCCAATTAATTTTGATAAAAGATAATATTCGATATTATAATTATCAACTAAGATAATCAAGTGTTATTGGATAACATTGATTATTTACTTTGACCTAATTGGATTAGTTCAATAATTACACAATGGCTTAATTGTAAAATCATAATTATCTATATCATTTTAGGATATTCTGGAAATTGTAAGTAGTTTTGGCTTGATTTAATTGGATTAAATCAAAGTGGAAAATATTTAACTAATTCATTTCCTAATCCTTGGCTTGATTTAATTTGATTAAATTAAAGTGGGAGACAATGGAGATTAGTCACACCTAATTATACATATTTAGAAAAATTGGATTAAGCCCACTTAAAAGTTGATCACAACTTTTATTAATTAAAAATTGCCTAAGTTTTGCTATAAATAGCAAGCTTTAAGAAGGTTTTAATTACAAGTATAAGCATAAGTAAAAGCGTGAGTAAGCTATACACAAGTAATTCTTGAGAGATTATCCTAAGTTAGAGAATTATTTAGAGAAGTTTGTGAGATCTCTACAATATTTCATCTAGGAGAAATCAGGCTTGGATCTTGGATTGAAGCTTGCTAACATTGGAATCAAGATTGGATCTTGGAGTGAAGCTTGCAAACCTTGGAGGTTCTCTTACCATTTCAACAAAGAGAATAAGATTGGATCTTTGTATCAAGTTTGCTATGTAAGTTTGAACTTCTCTTAAGTTATGTTCTTTTATGTATTAGATGCATGATCATATAACTTAATGTAGAAATTAGGCTAATAAATTGTGTTATGATGCTTTGGAAGCATAAACACAATATGCTTGTAATTGGGTCAAAATATTTATGTTAAACATAAAATTAGAGTTTGGAACTCTAGATAATAGCTTAAAGCTATGGCTACCATTCTAGGGTGATCTAGATTTATTCACGAGATATTTCTTATTGGGATTCTAATTTGGGTCGTGTTTTGGATTCAAAATTTACGCAAGTGCATATTTAGAATAAATTTATATTTTTGTAAAAATATTTGATATTTTGAAAAACTTGATTTTTATTCTATAACATGTGTGTGATGTTGATTTTGAAATTTAAAATTTATTTTGGGTGTTTTGAAGTGTTTAGGGAAGATCATAATAAATTAGGGTAAAAGACCTTAATTCCTTCAGCTCACTGGAAAGTGAGCTGAAGGAATTGATTTTTTTTTTAAAAAAAATGGCTTGCATTCACTGTAGTGGGCAGTCATGTGTGTGAGCGCGCCGAATTTTTTTTTGCTCGTTTTTGAGTTTTCAGACTCCGATTCAGTCCCGATTTTTTCCTATATACTTGTAATGGAATATAGTATTTCATTAAATTATTTAAAATTACACCCATAGTTGATATCTACAGGTTATACCTATTTTCGCTGTGCGGAGCACCGATCCGACCCTAGGGGTTCCACAACTGTCCCAACAGAATGGTATCATAGCCAGGCTTAACCACACAACAAATGTTTTTTGAATCTATGCCATAGTGATTTTAATCTATTTATGCATAAGATATATTGGATATGTAAAGCATGTTTTAAATTAAAACTTTGTCCTAATTAAGTTAATGACTTGATTGTCATACATCTACCGTGATTAGGTGATTTCTTTATTTAAGTAATAGTATTAGTAATGTTGGAGCATTATTGGATGGTATGTCTTGTCAATACGGAGATGAATGTGTTCTTACTATTTATATCCAATATTGTCATTAGTGTGAGGGTATAAGTTTTTCAGAATTAGGTCGCTCCGGTAAAATATTAGATGTAGAGTGATGAGTTATCGCAGACACCCAATATCGTCATTATTGTGAGGGTGTACATACGAAGCTCATTAGTGAAAATTGATAAGTATACACCTAGAACATATTTTAATCCAATATCGTCATTAGTGTGAGGATAAGAAACGGTTGGGGACCAAACTAGGAGTCACATGAAGTGATTGACCTTGAAGGTCTACCTAATGAGTTTATAAAGGCTAATATCGTCATTAGTGTGATGCTGGAGTAAATGTCATGGGATCAACTTCCGCTATGAAATTTTGATAGTCAAATTTCTATTTTTCTGTTAAGGGAGATTACGAAATTATGTAAAGTAGTGGGAATGCACTAATAGATTTAAAATTCCATAATCAATTAGTGTTATTATTTTGAAATGAAAATTTTCTACTACTACTCAAAAATGTTATCTTGTAGATGGTTGCCACTAATCCATTGATGAAACTTTTGGATTCCAATAAGCTAAAAGGAGCCGAGAACTATTTCAAATGGGAAATGAACATGCGCATTGTCTTGGAGTTTGAAAAATTGAATTATGTCACTATCAATCCACTGCCTATTGAAATCGATCCTGACTCCACTCCAGAAGAGCGAGAAACTTTTGATAGATGGAAGGATGATAACCTAAAGGTGAAATCCTACATCTAGGGATCGATGGTTCCAGATTTTCTGAGATAGTACATTGAAGTATCAGATGCTTGGAGCATCATGAGAACATTGAAGGAGTTGTTCGAGGCAAATCAAAAGACGGAACTTTATCGAAGGTCTAAGGAATTATTCCTTGTTGAACTCAATGAGTGAGGAGCTGTCAGCACTCATGTTTTGAACATGATCGACCAGATTCGATATTTGGAACGACAGGGCATTGTGTTTGATGAACAGCTGGGCCGTAATTTGATTCTGTCTTCTTTGTCTGGTTCATATGTTGGCTTTCTATTAAACTTCCATATACATTCGATGCAACCAACATACGAAGAACTTTATAACATGCTATACACGGCGGAGCAAGATTTAAGAAAAGGCAACCCACACTATATCTACATGATGGAGCTGGCTCTTCAAAGACTTATGGGAAGTCAAAGAAAATAAAGATGGGGAAGAATAAGATATCAAATAAGAACTCCAAGAAGTGCAAAGGCGCAAAACCGAAAGTAGCTCGTGATCAATATTTACATTGCAAGAAGTCTGGACACTGGAAGAAGGACTGTCCAGAGCTAAAAGGAAAAGCAGGTCTCTCAGGTAGGCTTTGTATTTTTCCATTTATTGACATCTCATTAGCCTTAGATGCAAATAGTGGATGGGTGTTGGACACTGGCAGTCCCTACTCATATTTGTAATTCCCTGCAGGAAATGAGGGTTAAAAGAAGGTTGAATAAAGGGGAGATCCAGCTTAGAGTTGGCAATGGTGAGACATTGGATGTCAAGGCCATAGGAACAGTTGTTCTAGATCTCCTAAATGGATGTAAATTAGATTTGCATGACTGTTATTATGTTCCCTCAATTATCAAACAAATAATATCACAGCCAATATTAAATAAAGAGGGATATAAAATAAATATTAAGGATGAAACTTTATGTTTGTATGATAAAGAAAATTTATTGAAATGTGAATGTTTTTTATCAAACGGTCACTATTTTTTGGAAACATGTAGATATGTCTTTAAGATGGAGAAAAACACAAGTATGAAATCTGAACTAAATAATACTGAATTATGGCATATGAGATTGGGCCACATAGGTGTTAGACATCTATCCAAATTGGTAAAGGATGGTTTGATTGAAAATCTTACCTTAGATTTTTATATGATTTGTGAGTCATTTATCCAAGAAAAATGACAAATGCCTCATTTCTAGGTGTTAGAAACCGTGCCAGAAATTTATTGGAGCTAAGACACAACGATGTGTGTGGTCCATTAAATCATGTCGCTCATGATGGTTCAACATACTTTGTGACTTTCACAAATGACAAGTCTAGATATGGATATGTCTATCTGATGAAACATAAGTCGGAAATATTTGACAAGTTCAAATATTCTGAAACGAAGTAGAAAAACAAACCAGTAAATTCATCAAATGTCTTAGATCAGATTGAGGCGGTGAATACATGAGTGAAGAATTCAGAAATTATTTAAGGGAGAATGGAATTCTTGCCCAATATAGCCCACTAGGAACACCTCAACACAATGGTGTGTCTAAACGAAGAAATCGTATTTTATTGGATATGGTGCGAACAATGATGAGCTATACATATATTTCTTATTACCTTTGGGTTTACGTTTTACTTACTACTACCTACATACTTAATAGGGTTCCATCGAAAGTTGTTTCTAAGACCATCTATCAGTTATGGTTCGGTAGAAATCCAAGTCTTAGGCATTTAAAGATTTGGGGTTATCCTGCATACATTAGAATTACGCAGCAGGATAAAATAGCACCCAGAGGGTATAAATATAGGTTCGTTGGATATCCTGATAATTCCATGGGATATCAATTCTAACATTCTGAGTAACGAAATGTATTTGTTGTTCGCTTTGTAACTTTTCTTGAAAAGCAATTTTTGAGAGAGAGTGTGAATTGTAGAAAGATTGAACTTGATGAGTTTAATCCCAATAGTAAGAAACCTAAGATGGAACCAAAGATCCAATTAGGTGAATGATCTACAACACAGGTTCTACGTAAGTCGAATAGAATATCAAGACCTCCTGAAAGATTGTTTTTAACATCTGATGTGAGCCGTGATGTTCTCCTCTTGGAGGAAACATTCGACTACGTATAAAGAAGTGATATTGGATATTGATTCGGGAAAATGGCAAGTATCGATCCCACGAGGACTTAATACCTAAGTTATTAATTTATGAAGCCAAATTTTTACGAGTATCTAATGGAATGATTGTTTGATTGGATGGTGATTTTAAATTAAAATAAGTAAATAAAATAGCGCGAAAGTAGATTGAGGAAAATTCAATATTAAGAAACTATCTAGGGTTGTGAATTCTTCCAATATCTTTTAATGGTGAAGTGGTTATTTCATGTTTGTGTAATATATTAGTTTATTAACCTGGAACACGAAATTATGCAAAAGCCTCTGTCGATGGTTAGCTACAAATACCCAGTGTAACCCAATTAATCATATGTCTATGTCAACCAAGTTACCTGAATTCATTAAGATTAAGTTCCAATTATGGCTACCCTGTCCGACAGGTATATGTCTATCCTGTAAGGAAATCAAATAAAGGGCTATTTATCCTCAAGGAAGATCATGGGCTATTAAGTCTAAAGCTGAAACCTAAAATTCCTTTGTCAAGTTTATTTTAAGTTTACCACATCAATCTTATTAATGGAAAGTTAACAAGAAGCATTAAGCTTAAGACTTAATAAATAAACCTTTATATTACCCAAACTATAAAATAACCCATTATAAACCAGTGATATTGGAATTCATCACAACCCAGATAACGGGTTTAGTTACTACACATATCTAAGACAAGTAAAAGCTTAAATAAAATAAAAGACATAAAGTAAATGTTGGAAATTAAATGCTGGAAGTAAATGCTGGAAAGTAAATGCTGGAAATTAAAAAGGGAAAAGTACAATAAAAGAAAATGATGGGGTTAGAGGATCCACTTTTATTACTACTATTTTAGATATCTCCCTTATTATAATATATTAACTTTGCGTGATAATTACCAACCGACCATATAGGCGGTATCCTGATTAAGTCAAATTAATAATTAATTCCAACCTACCATACAGGCGGTATCCAGTTTAGTCAGGTTAAAACCAATTTCATTAAGTCCAACCGACCATAAGGCGGTATCCTCATTAAGTCAGGTTTTAAATAGTTTATATATTATAATTGAGAGAGATTAATCTAAATATTAGTAATAAAATCTTAACCTTTCACCCCAGCAAGGGGGAGTTACCTCATCATTGTTGAAAAGTAAATACTAAAAAGTAAATAACATAAAGTAAATTGCGTAAAGTAAATAAAATTAAATGCTAAAAAGTAAAGACTGAAAAGTAAATAAAAGAAAGTGCAAATGCGAAAATTTAAATACTGAAAGCTATAAATAAACAAACAAGATACAATCTTCAGAGTATTCTTAAGGAATCCCTTAGAAGAAAGTATGAAATGAAATATGAAATTTGGCCTCTATTTATAGAAAAAATTTGGTGTCACGCGTCGCGACGCGTGAAGTCTTGCGTGTCGCGACGCGCGTTGATCTTCGACACGTGTCTGGCGGCTTCGCTGAGATGGTGACACATGTCCGGTGGATGTCGGTAGCTGAATTATTGTGCTGACGTGGCGACCACTGAATTATTGTGCTGACGTCATTGATGATGTATGTGCTGACGTGGCGCTGATGTGGCGATGATGATTGTCGGCGGCATGTGATGATGACACGTGTCTGGCGCACGTTAGCATGATTTGATGTGATGTTGACATGTGGCAGGCGCATGTTAGCATGGGTGCATGATAGCAAACTTCTCTGATTGTGACACGTGTCCGGCGTATTTTAGCAGTTCACGGCGCATGTTAGTGGTCGCAACGCAGAAGTGTTGCGCGTCGCGACGCCCAAATGACGATTTTGCCATTTTTATCCATTTTTCGTTGTTTTGGTCCTGACTTGATTCCAGAGAGTCCTGTTATTTTATTTATCTACAAAATAACACAAAACACATCAAAATATAGGGGTGGCAAAACGAATCAACGAATCGAATTCGTATCGAATCCTAAAAGAATCGAATCAAAATGTGATGGATTCGTATTCGATTCGTTTATTAAACGAATCCTAATATCATGATTCGTAATAAACGAATCGAATACGAATATTCATTTATTCGTTTAGTCAATGATATTATTTAATAAAATAATTTACCACACTTGATTTACATTAATTCTTCATAAATATATACATATGAAATATGTAATTAATATATTTACTAAAAATACTTCACCAAATATCGAAAATATTACTTTTTCTATGATAATTAATTATAATTTCTCGAATCTTATTTGAAAATTAACAAGAACTAGTAAATAAAAATAATAAAACGAATCATAAACAAATAAACGAATCGATGAGCTTAAATTCGTATTCGATTCATTTAATAAACGAATCGAATCGAATTGACCCATTTATTAAACAAATCGATTTTTTCAAACCCGTATTCACTTTAAAGTGAATCGAATCGAACGAATAAACGAATCCTGACCCAAATTGCCACCCCTATCAAAATATTCACAAAACTCAAGAAACTATACAAAATATAAAGTAAAATGAGTGGTAAATAGTGATCTATTTACCACTCATTACACCCCCAAACCTAACATTTTGCTAGTCCTCGAGCAAAACAACAAGATAAAATAACATAAACATCTTTAAAATAAAATTAAACTAATCCATTTTCGTAGGGATCACAGTTGCATTTAGCGTATGCAACAATCGTTTAAACCCCTAGGTGTCCCTAGTGGACGAGTTGTAGTCTCGTGAGGGCTTACAGCAACGATACCCACAAACGTCAATCTAATACTAATGCACACAAAAGCAAAAGGACAAGAGAAAAGAGAATTAACAAGTTAGTGACTAAACAAGTGAAAATCCAAGTTAGAAGTTGTTTTATTTCTTTCTAAATTATCGAATAAGTAAATTCTCCAATTATTTTTACCATTCTCCATACACACAGCTAACAAGATATTAATCAACTAATTGTTCCCACAATATTCATAAGTGTAGTTGAAAAGAGAGTAATATTTTTGTCCTAAAGTTATATTAGAATTCACACTTTTTTTTAGCAATGGAATATTTTTCTCATTTTTCATTTTTTTTTATTTATATACAATATCATCCATCCATGTAACGAGCTTTGCGTCAGTGACTCCCAAACCAGTTGGTTTTAGGGCACTAGGTGTTAAGATACCCCTACGGACTTAATAACTCGGATCTCATACGTTTTTTTTATTATTATTTTTTTATCCCATAGCTTATTTTTAGATGCTTCTTCCAATTAAACTAGAGCACTGAATATTACAAACTTTTCAATTACAACTCATGTCCGTATGTTACCATGTAAGTTGATAATATCTGTCAACTAAGCATATGAAGATCCAATTTAATCAGTTTTATGGAGAATTCACAAATTAAATAATTCAAAAAGAAATAAACAAAAATTAACTTGTTACAAAATAGGTTGAGATACGTCTCAGGAGTGGAAATTCCTTACACATCTATCTCATACCAATTTCACATCATTAATCAAGTTAAAAACACAAAAACACAAAATATTTTTTTTAATTTTTGTAAAATTTTTTAATTTTTTTGAAAATTTTTGAATAAAAATAACGCAATAAAAATAAGATACTAGTTAACTATTCCCCTCCCCCAAATCTAAATGAGACATTGTCCCCAATGTCTTAAAAAGTAGAAGAAGTGTTTAGAAACAGTACTTAGTTAGCTGAAATTCTACATCTAAATGAAGAATTAAAGGTTAAGATCCAGATTTATCCGACGCTTCTTACCACGATCATTATCGGACCAGATTATCTTGGAAATGATATGGTCAATTTGTGGTTCAAATGCTAAGATTTGGTCAATTAAATCTTGGGCAGTTCTGGCAGTGAAAATGAGTTCTTTTACAGGTTTTGATACGAATCCATTTCTCAAGGCATCATCAAGAAACACACAAAGAAAATCATAAAATTCATCAGTATTAAACAGTCCAATCGGTTTCTGGTGTATGTTCAAGTTCGCCCAAGATAGCACTGTAAAAATTTCTGCCATCGTGCCCAAGCCACCTGGCAAAGCAATAAAAGCATCAGCACGGCTAATCATTTCCACCAGTCATTCAGACATACCTGGCATGATCAATTCCTCTTCGTTCGATGGTCCTATAAGATTCGCCTCCGCCAAGGGTTTTGGGATGATTCCCAGAACTTGACTACCTCATTCCTGCACAATTCTTGAAACGGTCCCCATTAGTCCAAGATTGCCACCGCCATATACTAAGTGCATATTCCTTTCAGCTATGACTAGACCCAATTCATGTGTTGCCGCTACAAATTCTGGTTTAGAACCAACACTAGTACCGCAAAACACACAGATGTTTACAACTCGTCTTCTTGAAGTAGCTTCCATTTTTATTTATCAACTTTGGATGTCTTCAAGAGTGCAATGATGAGTTGAATTTATAACACCTGAAAAATGGTGAGTAATAATAGCACTAGTACCTGCGAAATGACAATTATTAGCTAAACGGTAAAATATTTCGTGATAGTCAAAAAGTCTGGATCTTGTCGGAGAAAATAGAAGAAAATAACAAAACAAATCACAATTATTAGTTAAAGACAAAAAGAAAATAATATTTACAGGAAGTAACAGCTTGAATGACGTCTATGCGTCTGGGACAAGCTTCACATCCAATTTTCTTATAAATTGGCAAACAGGGTCTTTTAAAGTCAGATTCTCGAGACTGTACTGTTGTCTTTCTTTTCGGAATTGTGTATATAACATGTGAATAGCATGATGCACATATCCACTGGAATGCGTCTCAAGAGTCTTAGAAATGTCATCCAAATACTCCTTACTCAAGCCATCCCTAATGAATTTATTTTATCTTCACGGTTATCTGACACCATTCCTAAAGAACGAAAGCGAGTATTACATGTCATACGAGCACATTTATAGCAAACACCCATTCTTTTAGCTCTTCTCTTTTTAGCATAGGTGCTTCTTCCTAAACCAGGCAGATATGAAACAAAAGAGTCAGAGTACTCACCTGCCAATCAGACTCGTGCTTCAATAATCCAACGAATGTCATTAGGAATACCTTTTATCATCAATAATCTCATCCGTTCCAAGCGAGCTTTGTAGACTTTCATCAGAGAGTTTTGAGGGAGAGAAGGAAATTGCTTGTGAAGATTTGTGAGAACTTCTTCCATCCTAGAATGTG
Source organism: Zanthoxylum bungeanum (assembly GCA_019454045.1). Classification (NCBI taxonomy): domain Eukaryota; kingdom Viridiplantae; phylum Streptophyta; class Magnoliopsida; order Sapindales; family Rutaceae; genus Zanthoxylum; species Zanthoxylum bungeanum. Next base: position 56,306 of record SKCR01042657.1, read on the forward strand.
ACTTTACCTACATAAATTAAACACACAAGAATAAAACACACCAAATCTGAATATATACACAAATTGCATGGGTTGCCTCCCTGATAGCGCTAAGTTTAAAGTCGTCAGCTAAACATGAATGCCCGAACGTTAAGCTGGATCTGAAAGTGTGACACTTTTTTTTATCGCTCGAATGATTCTCCCAGTAGTGCTTGACATGCTGGCTGTTAACTTTGAATGTATCATTGGTATTGGGATCAAGTAACTCAATAGCTCCATATGGTAAAACCTGAGTAATCACAAATGGACCTAACCACATTTATTTCAGCTTTCCAGGGAAAAGTTTCAACCTTGAATTGCATAACAACACATGTTGCCTTAGTTCCAATTTTCTGCGCATTATTTTTTTATCATGCCATTTCTTGGTCTTTTCTTTGTATAGTCTGGCATTCTCATAAGCCTGTAGGCGAAATTCCTCCAATTCATTGAGTTGGTGGAGGTGTTTCTCTCATGCTGCTTGTGGATCAAGATTTAACTTCTTCAGTGCCCAGTACGCCTTGTGTTCAAGCTCCACTGGTAGATAGCACGCTTTCCTAAACAACATTCGATATGGGGACATACTAAAGGGTGTCTTGTAAGATGTCCGGTAGGCCCATAATGCGTCATCCAATTTTGTAGAATAGTCATTTCTTGTTGAGCCAACGGTTCTTTCCAAGATTCTTTTGATCTCCTTGTTTGAAACTTCAACCTGTCCATTTGACTGTGGATGGTAGGCAGTGGAAACTTTATGAGTAACTCTGTATTTTGATAGGAGTGCATCAAAATATCTGTTGCAGAAATGTGTGCCTTCATCACTGATAATCGCCCGAGGTGTTCCAAAGCGAGTGAAAATATTATTTTTAAGGAATTTTATCACCACTTTTGAATCATTAGATGGCAGTGCAATTACTTCCATTTGGAGACGTAGTCTACTGCAACCAGTATATACAGGTTTCTGAATGATGGAACAAAGGGTCCCATAAAATCAATCCCCCATACATCAAATATCTTCACTTCCAGAATATTTTACAGAGGCCCTTCATGTCTCTTTGATATATTTCTCGTTCTCTGGCACCTGTCACATTGAAGAGAAAATAAGTGAGCATCTTTAAAAAGAATGGGCCAGAACAAACCTGACTGTAGGACTTTAGCTGCAGTTTTATTTCCGCTGAAGTGTCCATCGTATGGTGATGAATGACAATGATGTATGATACTATTGACCTCCTCATATGGAACACAACGTCTCAGTAATTGATCAGCACAGCGTTTGAACAGGTACGGCTCATCCCAGACATAATGTTTGACTTCTTTGAAGAACTTCTTTCGTTGCTGAGTTGTCCATTCCAACGGTCATTTTCCTGATACTATGTAGTTGACATAGTCAGCATACCAAGGGACATCATGTTGTTTCATGGCAAACAGTTATTCATCTGGAAAATTTTCTTTGATTGTCAGTTCATTGCCAGCTGTTTCTCCATTCTCGAGTCTCGATAAGTGATCTGCCACTTGATTTTCTGTCCATTTCCTGTCTCATATCTCTACATCAAATTCT